>JAJJWO010000215.1:0-60213 GCA_021655895.1 Fusarium sp. NRRL 66739
ATATCTTATAGTAATTTTTAAGGTTTTATTAGTATATTATAAGGCTATTTATTTTATAGTTAAAATTAGTGGTTCTTGGTGGGAAATTTTGAAAAGGGTCGGAACTTTTGCTCGCCCACTGTAGGTAGTTGTGGAAATACTTAGTACCTATGTAGGCAGGAGCATCCAATTCATAATGCCTCAATCCTTCCATCTACGCGTCAAGTACCTACCTGCCTGACAAGTGAGAATGGCATGGGGCGGTTGCCAAATTCTGCATCTCCCTCAGGTGGGATAATTATTTTATCAACACCATCATCCTCAAAGAAATCTGCCGACAACTTTTATTTGAAACGACATGACCCTTACTCAGCGGCGCGTCATATAAATCACATGCGCATACCGGTATTACCTGGAAGGCTGGAAGTTTCAGGGTCTTCACTGTCGAATACCCCTGCGAATCTTAACGACGACAACGTTATACCGATGCAACGCCAACAAGATGGATCGACAGTCGCCAAACGCGGCAGCGGGACAAAGAGTGTTTCGGGCTACGTGCTCCGTGCTCCATGAGGGTTTCACCAGCGGGCGTTTCATGAGCGTTTCTTGGCAGTTTGAATTACAGGCCCATATTGACGGGGAAACAACCTACCAACATCACCAACAGAACAAAACCCTAGGATCAAACAACCGAGGGCCGTCGGCAGTATTACTACCTACGGCTAAGGTGCATTCCACACGATGCGGTTGGCTGCTTGGTTGAGAAGGATTCGTATCGTATGCGTGTGTTGAGCGGCACGAATTTCACCTCTCGGTTGACCCCCCACATGTCGGTTATACGTACCGTGCTTGATTTTAACCCGGGATATGCTGGGCACGTCAGCAGTAGAGTTGCTTCAACATGGAGATTACCACTTGAACGGTGTTTCTGCTTGATTTCCTGGGTTCAAGGACTTGATGCTTGCCGAGTACCGTTTTCAAACTGCCAGGGCAGGCTGAATGGCATATCACGTCAACTCGAACTATTGGATAAACCAACTGACACTTCAAAGCACTATTGCCGCGTGATCACAGGATGGCGTCAAGACACACACGATTAGTGGGATAAGGTCATAAAGAGACGCCGTTGTCGCGGGTCTGGACTTGGAGGAGCCAGTTCAACGGGCCCCTGACGATCTAGCAACAGGCACTACGGGATATGTCGTGTCGTGTTGGACAGTCACAGTGGAATTGCTCAAACGGCTCATGCTTCCCTAACATCCGGTCGTTAAAAGTTTCAAGGACTTGGAGGGTTGCGAGCTTTTACTTAGACCCAACGCAAACTACTAGTATGGGTGTCCACTCACACCTCGAACCCTTGGCTGGGCTGCCCTGCAAGTTGGCCTGGGCAAACAGGCATGATGAGTGAGACCTTTATTGAGGTCAAATCAGATCAAATTGACTGGTCGTCGCGTGCCCATGGAAATTCAATTTCAAGAATACCTAGACCACTCCTGGACGCTATGGATCTGTAGGGCACGCCAACGGTCAGCTTGTCGTCTCGGCTCCCCGCTTCTAATCATTTGTTGCTGGGAGCCAAGTGGAGAGGAGGGGCTGAGGGCTGAGAGCTCTATTCCCTGCTATGTCATTCAACAAAAGAAGGGAACAAGGCCTTTGACAAGATTTAGCAGGTCGGCGGGGAAGCGGGCTCCCGCATGACGACGAAACCCAACGAGAACATGTTCATGATTGGGTCAAAACTGGAGAGATAAGAGAGAGCTGCATATCAAAGAGAGGTTGACGTGACGAACCACGGCAGAACAGTGCACCACCACATCGAATCCTTCTTCAGAGTCTAGGCCAACGATGATCGATAGCTCGGCAAGATGGCGTATCTTTCAACTTTGTCATGCAACCACCACCACATGGATGAACCCGCTTCGGAACAGTGAGCCCACCATCCCGCATCCGCACTAGACGAGACACATTCAGTCTGTCACCAACATACTATGTAGACAAGACGAGACAAAGAACGAGAGACAGAACAAAGACCAGGCGCCAACGCCAACGCCAGGGATAGGCCAAGGGCTAACCAAAGGCCCAGGGATCCGGTCTTCTACGCCGTGACAGCGCCGCACCATGCAAGGATCTTAATGCAGAGTGTGTTGCATTTGAAAGAGAAAAAGACGCTACGGCCACCAGAGCGTCGGGTCGTTTCCAAGCCTGCAACTTGCAGGAGCTGACGACCGTTCTCGAAACTTTGAAATCTCTTCCTCCTCCCCAGACTCGACTCCAGCTCTCCTCTCCTCATCTTTATCTCCCTCTCCATCTCTTGTCTGTTAAGCATAATCATATCTCACCTTTATAATCATATTATATTATACTATACTATACTCTTGTTCTCTTCCCAGTCAATTTTGTTTCTGGAACTGGCTTCCTTTACTATCTTTGCTGCTCCTCTCTTGTTGTCCTTTGTCTATCTACTTACATACTCGGTCTAATACTCCATAACCAACTATGGCCACCTACACCACCATGGAACATCCTCAACACATCGCTATCCGAGAGCTCGACTTGAGAACCTGTCACCCTAGCACCGTGGTTGATAGAGTCGGTGCTGTACCTGTGTTGAAAACAAGTGCCGGTAAGTTTGTTGTGTTTCTCATCCTTCTCTATGGCTCCGATGTCGACCCTGTCATACTCTAAATGAGTCCCCTGTTGTTTGGTTACCACGGTCACCACCAAAGCATACCCCTGTCCGTTAGCCATCGTTTTACAAGGTAAAGCACGCGACAAGTCCTCGGCCTCAGAGTTGGCATAACGAGCTCGATATTCGCCCTTTGAAGCTGTTGATAGCAGAATGAATTGTCTTGAATCGTTTGCGTCATCATGCTCAACTTGCCCGGCTTTGGAACAAACCTTCGAATACCAAGACATAGAAACCAAAAACACCATGACTAACATCGCAACTTACAGCTTTCTTCACATTCCTCCGCGCCAATCTTGTCCTCCACTCAGCCATGACTTCAGCCACCAGCACCCCGCAGTTCGGTCCATCCGTCCCCTTTGCTTCCTTTGTTCCACCATCGCCTTCTCCGCTTGCAGCTACTACTCCATACTTCGGTCTCGATAACGATGATGACGTCGAGCCGCTTTCTCTCGAGGTTCTCGAAAAGCCCCAGGACAAAGTCGAGAGCATGCGTCTTGTTGCCGACTCAATCGCCCAGATGCGCCAGCGGGCCTCATTGAACCTCATTTTCCATCCACTCTGCCTCGCTGGCCTCTCAGCTACTCTTGCTGCCATCTACCATCTCGGTGGTGTTTCGCGTGACTCGGGTCTTGGCATGACGGTATCTTGCGGAGTAATCATGAGCTACCTCATGGGCATCCGTTATTTGGCAAGCGGTTACGTATCTTTGGCGGAACGACTGCGCTGGAACTGGCTACGAACTGCTGATGGAGAGGAGGACACCCTATTGGCTGCCCGCGTTAACCAGGATATCATCGGAACTCTTGTCTTGCGTCTTGAGCCCAGCCCAACATCTGGTCACAGACGCAGACGATCGCTTTCCCTTCGAGGAGGCAAGGGTGTTATCCGCGCATGGACCACCAACCTAAACTACCGTGGCAAGGGCATCGGAAAGGATCTGCTTCACGAAGCTGTTCGCGTAACCAAGGAGCGCTGCGGAAAGGACGCCGAAGTCGGATTCGCCCAGGAGCACGCCAACAGTGCCATGCTTCTCCCCGGCATCTTCAACGCGCCGTTTCGACGAGACGAGGTCCGGGCCACCAAAGCTTTGGACAGTGTCCTGTCTGACTGGGAGATAACCAAGAAGAGGAGGTGAATGAGATGACTTGATCGATCACGACAGCAATGAAGGCCTTCCTGATTGACGAGTTCATCGATGCAGCACGCAAGACGAGATTTTGAGACAGATTGAAGACAAGAGAAGATTCGATGAGGGCGATGAGGAAAACAGCCCAGGAGAGGATACGACCGACGGAAAGAATTGAATACGAGGAACCACATAAAGATACCCCTAGAAGACGGGCCATGCTAGAGTATAGACTCTGGGATATAGGATGAGAGGGAATGTTGCCATGGGTGCATGTAATGGCCGAAGCGCGTGTCTTTCTTTTTTTTGTTTTGTTTTGGATACCTTACCTACCTGTTACTGTCACTTGAGATACCCCATATCCTTTCGCTCAAAGAAGCTCATAATTATCTAGCCATGACCCCGGTTCATGGCGAATAACAATCTTTCATTTTCCTTACACAATCAAATCTCCTGATTCATATGACAAATGCCCTGACTTTGCTCTCCTCGGTAACCATTCGTATCAAACAAAACACAATAATCTGGTATCAAACACCGTAAATGCCACGAACGCTGAGAAAGTTGAACATGAATTAATTTGTGCCGGCCTGGTTGTGTTGTTTTCGTCCCCCGTCATAAGTATCAGGGTCAAACCCCCAAAGGGGACGGCCGATACGTCGAAGGCTGTGAATGACCTATTTGCCAGATTAGTTGGTGTTTCTGTGCTGAGCGTTTATGAAACTTACGTCGCTAATAGTGACGGTCTTGGCGTTCCTGTATTCCACGTAGATGACGCAGTCGCGAATGATCTTGTCTGATGTTAGCAACAGAGTAAGATAAACAGAGCAGTAGGAGATGGATCACTGACATGTGTCAAGCGCTCTTTGAGCGCGCTTCTGATGTCGTCGTAAATTCCTGCTGAAATCCGTTTGACACCTCCACGGCGAGCAAGACGTCTGTTGTTCTCAGGGTCAGTACTTGGAATCACGATGGGCTGGAAATAGCACCACGCACCGAATAGCTGGCTTGGCTAGATGTTTCGTTAGCAACGATCCGATCCCTCTTGATTCCAGGTGAGAACTTACTGACACCGTAAACCGAATCTTTGAGAATTTTCCTGGAAAGAATATTCGTTAGTGCTTGGTTCGCCTCGTGCGTGTGCGCCTTCAGCTTGGACTTTACCTATGCCTCTTACCACCCATAATCGTTTTCCCGGCGCCCGGCCGGGAAACTCCTTTTTTTGCGACTGCGACAACTTTGCCTCCGCTTGCTGGCGCACGCATGCCCGGGGGCCCCCCCCTAGAGGCGAAGGTTGGCATGTCGGATCGTGCTGGTGAAGGCGCACGCGTTAAGTTGGGTAGAGTTTTCGATATGACAACAAAAAGCGACGAGAATAGTATGGAGTAGTAAGGCTGAGTAGAAAGGGCTTTGGTCTTGAATAGGTACTTTTTACGTGATTTCAAACGTTGTAGGATCTCTGACGTTGTGGAAACATTGGCGTTGTGAAGCATTATTCTTAGGCTTCGCATTGCGGGGCACGTGATTCACGGAGGTATAATAGCAGCGAGTATATATGACTGCCAACACCTGTCAACAGTGGCAACAAAATTGAAATGACAGAAATACAGGCAATAGTGGAATATTACACGGCCATGTTATTTAAGAAAGTCAGAGTCAGAGTCTAATGTCAACTACTTTGATCGACGTTAACCTTATCATAATGGAGGATACGATACGATGTAACTGAAAAAGCCAAGGGTCTACTTTTCATTTCATTGCGAGAGCAACTAAACTTTTTAATGACTACCGCGTTCTCTTCCCCTTCTCGCAGAGAGAGAGAGAGAGTTCCTACTACAACGCCGCGCATATATTCTCCCCGTGCCAAGTCCGTGTACCCAGGCTCACTCGCTCGCCCTTGAGATTAAAACATTGTATGCTCCTCAACTAGTCTCTCGCGCATTAAAACAAAGGCCCAACGCCAAGGTCCCCGCTGCCCTTGCCGCTTGGAGGTATATCATGAAAGCAAAGTCAGGGCGCCCGACGCCTCTCTCGCTCAGGGTATAAATCAATGTGAAGTCGTAACTGATGCCAAGATATCCTGCAATCAATCCTCGACATCGCGTCCAGAAGATATTAGTGCGATACCAGCCCCGCCAGTTTGGTTAAGCCAAACGTCTAGCGTTGGCTTCGTTCAGCACACTGCTGGCTGGATTGATTGGCGACACCACTCCTCTCATGTAGCTGCGGTCTCAGGCACAGGAGTTTCGAGGCCTTCGGTCGCATCAGAAGAACCTTCGACAGTGGCAGGGGCATCAGGGACCTCAACATCTTCGGGCACCTTTGTTTCTTCTGTCGGTCGGGGCGTTTCGCCCGCTACTGGCATCTCAGGATCTATAGGAACGTCTGCCGTCTCAGCACCAGCAAGACTTTTTGGCTCTTCGGAAGCTTGGGGTGCCTCGGTTAGTTGAGTGTCGTCCACAGCTGGGGCAGGCCCTTCGGTCTCGCTAGGTTTGGTAGCTTCAGAAGCGAGAAGTGCCTCCGCAGCAGCTTCAATGTCTGCCTCAACCTGGGTCTTGGCGGGCTCTTCAACAGTACGAGGTCTTTTGGCAGGCCTTTCTTCAGGTAAGGAATTTGAGTCCCGAACTACCTGAAGCTCAAGCTCGAGCTCGTCTAGGCGTCGCTTGAGGCTGTTCTCTCGTCGGTGGCTGTCCTCGAGCTGTGCGCGTAACTGGGCCTCGCTCTCTTGTGTTGCCTCAAGCTGTGAGCGCAGTTGGGTCTGTTCAACACCAGCAACCTGCTGACCACTTCTAGCGGCAGCCTCTTGTTGCTCTAGTTGACTGAGACGGCCTCGGAAGAGTTCGATGATCACTTCCAATTCGCTGACCCGTGTCTTGAGGCTCGAGTTGTGTGCAATGAGCTGCTCGTGCGTCTGCGGCGCATCCATCTTACGGTCTCCGTTCATAGGAGACGTCGCGCGCCCTTCCCCTGTTGCAACGAAGCCGCTCTGGTATGGATCGTCGACCATGAAAGAGGACAGGCCGTGGGAGTACATTGAGGGGGTGTTGGTGCGCGAGATAGGGGAGTCGGCTCCATCGTGTCCATTCGCTGGTTTTTGGGAAGCTCGTCGCGCGGCTTGCGCAGCATGCGCGGCTGCTGCGGCGGCGGCCGTCTGACCAGTAGTGTCGAAGCCGTTTGAGTCGGTCGCGAAGCCTTGTGCTGCTTGTTGCTGCTGCTGCTGTTGTTGCTGTTTCGCGAGACATTAGCTTAGCGCGCAAAGTCACAGAACAGCATGGCTACCTTCTTCTTGTTTGCCAGGTCAGGGCGCATTGTTTTAACTCGATTGCGACTCTTGATAACATCCGTCTTGAGGGATATTGGCCGTGGGCGGCCATGCAGCTTAAGAAACAAGCCGCAGGCATTGCAGAGAACGGAGCCGAATTCGTCGCGACGCCATAGCGGTGTTGTCGAAGTACTGCAGTTTTGGCAGGTTGGCTGCGTTGATCCGTTAGTGGCCATCATGGTGTCGGTGGTGAATGGGAAGTGAATGCACAAAGCGGGAGGGAGAGAGGGCGATGATTATTAGTTTATCTCGGCCACGATAAGGAAATGGGTAAAATTCTTTGGCTGCAACGTCACTGGCTGGCCGGATGCAAGACCCACTTGAAGTCCCATCATGGTTTAGGCACGACCGGGTTGATATCTTGATAAGCCACATCAATTGCGTGAGGCGATAAGACCAAAGTGATGTGCAAATGGGCTGCATCGGCTTTCATGTCATGCGTGGAGTACCTTACCGATAAGATAGAGATAAAGAGAGACCGAGACTTACCATAGTGCTTCCAGATCCACCACTGGTCGCGGCGGGCGATGCAGTCGCATACATGGCGGGCGATGGAGCGGCCGAGGCTCTGCGGACAAGGGTCAGTATATCCGATACGTAAAACACGCTTTTCCAATGTGTATGTGTTTCAAGGATCAAATCGTTTTGGTGGATTTGGCCCGGCAGGGTTTTCGAGGCGCAACTCCATGGCGGCGCGCAGAGAGTGTCGCATACGACGGATTTCGATATGTCCATACCTTAGTTGGGGTGTAGCGTCAGTGGCCGCGTTGGCAGCAGCAAGTGCCGAAATGCCTGGCAGTCCATGTTGTAAGGAAGCTGATGCGGCAGCCGTGGGATCTTGCTGAGAGTCTGGTTCCATACCCGTCGGCGGTAGCATATGCGCCCCATCCTCCTCCATTGTGACGCTCGAGTTGTTGGCAGAGTGGTGGGAACTATACCGAGTCGAGTGTGGAAGTGCGCACGATGTGGTGGACAATGTCGAAGACGCTTGTTTGGGTAATTCGAAGGTGACGCGCAGATGTTGTCAATATCGTCGAGTCGTGATGAGATAGAATGGATGCGATTGATTATCGAATGTTGCGTCGGGGACACGGAGTGAGTTGAGTGCTGTTGCATAGATAAGTTGATGTAAATGGAAGAGAGAACAATTGCGACCGAGAAATCAAGTCGCCGCGTCGCGCAACCAGCCTTTGGCCGCCAAAGTTAAAAGCCTTTTTAGGTTGAACCGCACGTAATAAGAAGACGGCTCGTCTGATTGGTCGCTTTGGCTACACACACAAATGGCCCCCTGTCCCTCTGTTAGACGCCTCATGCAGGTACTTGGAAATAATTGATTATTCGTATTCATAGATCTAGATCCGAGATGCTATCGTTGTAAGGCGTTCCATTGTTATCGATTATCGATTATGGCCGTTGTCTCAACCCCGATCTTATCGTCTCTATGTGGTCCCTGAATTTGATTGTTACTGTGGGGGTGGGTTGTGAAGCTCCAAAAAGCAGAGTAGAGGTGTCTACCTACTTCATTATTTCTATGGTCACGCGTTAGTCCAGATAGAACTTTCCTTGCGTATGCTGGTGAGTTGGGTATTTCTAGTGGTTTTCCTTTATGCCATAGTTGAGCAAAACAGTTGTTGATGGTGATGGTTATTTCGCATGATCCATACCAGGTAGAAGACCATTTTTGTTTCAGAAGCATCGAATACACGAAAATCGAATCACAACCATATTGTCCAAAACGTATATGATATCGCTCGCCAAGTATCTACTACAAGTCCAAGCATGAGAACTACATAAAAGGCAATATACGCGTACTTAGTCCTGTCATGCCACGACTCTAGGGTAAAGGCATTATTCTCGGGCAGGGCACGGATTTTATAAGTGGATGCCGGAAGCAGCGGAATTACGTACCAGCATTTTCGAATCATGTGTATGGCGCATGACTTGATCATGACTTATTTTATGGCAAGAAGTCTGTAGAAAAAAAAAAGAGATTTTCACGTCAAATAGAAGCAGGCAACGTGAGCATGTAATACCCAAGGTGCCATATAAAGTAAAGACGTGTTTAGCTGTACGCGTTTTCACACTCAACCAACGTCATCGACGGCTGTAGCCCCACTTCACCCAAGCGACATCAGCCACAAAGACCCCTCCCGCCACAGGAACTAAGCCCAGCGGTGTGAAAGTGAGTAAGTGATCCGAGTTAGTACCTACGCCAAATGCTAGGCCTGTAACTCTTAATTAAGACGTCCCCAGCATCTCTCTCATTTCTCGACCCATCATCGCATCATTCTCTTTTTCCAAATCCAAGCAAACCCGCCATCTGCCTCTTTTCTCCTCACGCATAGAAACATCCTCCCAAGTTGCTCAGCAAGACACAGCCATCATCATGTTCAACTGGGCCAAGCAGCAGTAAGAAACTCTCCTCTCCTTGAACCCCACCATAGGGACCCTGGCAGAGCTTCAAACCAAGATACTGACCGCTGCCTCCTGTCCGTTCTAGATTGGCCAATGTCGCCGGCACTCAGGAGCCTATCTATGGCCCCTCTGCCATCAAGTCGGTAGCCACAGAGGCTGAGAAGACCCCCTACACCGAGATCTCTCGAGATGCCCTCAAGTGGCAGGCCATGGACTCGACCTCTGTCGAGACACAGAGTTTCTACATCTTTGGCGACAACGGTGACATCGCTCTTGCCCAGGTAATCTATAGTAACGTTGCGTACGTGCCCTGCCATCGTCCTTAATATCCTCTGCTAACAGACAAAAGCGGCATCCGAACAACCTGCCAGTTCAACGCAAAGGTCTTCAACTCGGACCCTTCCAAGCCCCACCTCTGGGCCTCGACACCCCTAAACAACCATGACTTCAACGAGGACAAGACGAGTTTCTACGCCGATGACTGCGCTGTCGAGCTGTCCGAGGACGGCACCTACTACACCATCAAGAGCATGAACGATCAGAACGCCATTGTCAACCTCAAGATTACCCGCTCTACCCCTGGCTTCCACGCCGGTACCACTGGCAAGACCCTGTACGGTACCGATCTCGAGAACCCGTGGGGATCCATGCGACACGCCTTCTGGCCTCGCTGCGTCTCTGAGGGCACCATCACCACCAAGGAGGGCCCCATTGACTTCAAGGGCCGTGCCTTTTTCGTATACGCCCTCCAGGGCATGAAGCCGCACCATGCCGCTTCTCGATGGAACTTTGTTAACTTCCAAGGTGCCAACTACTCAGCTGTTCTCATGGAGTTCACCAGCACACCCTCATATGGCTCGACCCTCGTCACCGTTGGCGGTATCGCCAAGGACGGCGAGATCCTCACTGCCGGCGTCAACAGCACGGCCACTCACACCCAAGTTAAGAAGGATTCGGAGAATGACTGGCCTGAGCCTAGTGATGCCAAGTACACCTGGTCCGGTGCTACCAAGGACGGCAAGCCCATCGAGGCCTCAATTGAAGGCTCTCTGGGTGAGCGAGTTGACCGAGTCGACGTCATGGCCGAGGTCCCCGGCTTCGTCAAGACGATTGTTGCAGCTGCAGCAGGAACCAAGCCTTACATCTACCAGGTGAGTTAATCTCCGAACGGCCGGATCACGTACCCCCTTGCTGACGAGATAATCTATAGTACCATCCCAAGCTCTCCCTGAAGCTGAAGATCGGCGACCAGGAAGTTGTCGAGGAGGGCACCATGTTTACCGAAGCTACTTTCATCTCGTGAGGTACAAGAGAGATAGATGATTGGCTTTTTTTAATCTTCAGAGACGACTTTTGCATGACTTTGGGTAATACAATACAGTAATCAACTTCAACTTGAACAAGGGTCGGCGTTGGAGACGGACGGCTTGGTCACTCGCTTAGATACAGACTCAGTACGACGATGCCCTTTAGCTCTTCTCGAACTAATAACTTTACTATTTTACTATGGCTGGCTTTTCGCCAACGGCGGGCCGAACTCTATTGATCATTGTTTATCCCCCTCGGTCTTGGATCAGCCTAGATCACATCACGTCCCACAGTCTCATTGTCACCGGCCACTATCACAATGGATGAATGAGTATAGTATGTCTTTTGGGTCAAAGGGCAGTCGACGAGATGGTGCGGAGGAGGGAGAAAAAGCCAATAGTATTGGCGATTATCAGCTCCCCCGGCCACAATGTCAAGGGAGACGCAAGACAACTATTTGGGGCTCTGGGCTCTTGTTGGTTCCACAGCTGGATCCTCATGTCTCGCCCGTTTCCCATACTAACCCCTCTCTGAGCCCGTGCCTGAACCTGTCTCATCATGATCTCTTGGCCTGCTTGCATATGCTTGTGATTTTCTTCAAGCACCTGCGCGAGCGGTTCCTTTTCCTTGCTTTTTTCTTCTCTCTGCTGCGTCCCCTCTCACTCTAGCGTTGATGATCTGAGTCGTCGTGCCTGACTAGCCCATCCGTTGGTGTTGGTGTTGGTGTTAGTGCTGGCGTTGGTGGATTTTATCAAAGGGGTTCGCGACTTATACGCGCAGCGAGCATTCCTCTAATCCAGAACAGAACATCAATGTTTTGCATTTGTATGGGTTGAGAACGTGTGTGTGGCCCGGCCCAGCCCCTGGCGAGATTTCATTACATGGCTTGGGAGAGGATAGACCGGACGGCTACTCCATAGGAATTGGATATAAGGATTAGGAGAGTCCTCCTCTCGCTGAGCAATATCGTATCCCTCCTCCTCTCCCTCAGAATATCCTACCAATATTCCCAATTCCATCCTGCTCCCTCAGGATTCCAGCAAAAGACCTGAACAATACCTCCCAGCAACAACAATGGCCGTCTCTGTCTACCGCGATGCGTCCTCGCACGCCCCCGTGTTCCCTTCTCCTCTCAACCCTGCAAACCACGGGCCCGAGAATGTCAAGCACAGCCCGGGACGGATCGTGCGCCGGAGAAGAAGCCGGAAGGGCCCTCCGGGATCACACACGCTCACGCAGCGACTGCTCCGTGTCAAGGCCGCTGATGCATGGAGGGGACACGTTCTGAGCGCCCAGGTAGCTCAGTATGAGAGCGCTGCGGCTGCTGCCATGGCCGTCAGGGGGCCCAAGGGCAGGGTGAGTCTTGTTACAAGCGTCGATTGAAAGTTGAATACTGACATGACATCCCCAGAACTGCTGTCCTTCAATGTCCGGACTCAAGAACCTCGGCCTCAACTTCTCCCTCTCCGACGCCCACCGCATCGCGAGCAGCATCAGACTACCAGATCTATCCTGCCTCAAGACAAGACGCATGCTGCTAGCAATGGGCCTCGTGGGACTCTTGCCCGCGCTCAAGGTCCGCGACATGCTGCGAGCTGCCGAGTCATTATGACTGGTGCTGGACGGCGACGAGAGGCGCTGCGATAGTGACGATGTTTATGAGGAATTTGAGAATTGCGATTGTGCTCCGCCATTTGCAGGCGGCTTTGGGAGAGGTTTCTATAGATATACCCGCGTATTTACGCCCGTTTTGCTTTCACTCCGATCTAATACAAGCATTTTTTTCATTTCATCTCATGTCCAAACCCAAGAACAAGTCCGGTACACCCCCGTGCTGGTTACATATCATACATCGTTCAAGGCCGTATATATCTCTTGTTAACTCATTGGCTTTTCTTGTCCTCCACTGTCTCAGCGGAAGCTGGTTTTGTAGTAGCTGTGCCGGCTGCCTTTTCCCTGGGCGGGCTGTCGGCGTCGGGGTCTTTGACGGCGTGCTCAACCTGCCATATAGCTCTCTCGAGCTCCACCTCCAGAGCTGGCATGTCGAGGGTATCTGAGAAGGTCTGGACCTCTTTTTGGGTGAGGAGGGTGCGCTCTTTGTTGTCTGGCTCTTCAGCGGGCGGTGCATGCAGCGCATATAGCTGGTCGAGCTTCTCAGATGGGGTTGGACGCAATAGCTTCTTTTCGAGAAGCCATTGGATATGCTTCCCGCCTGCAATGGCTCGGTAATGCGACCAAGCTCTGTAAACGAGGTAGAAGAAGGGTAAGTTGGGGATGCTAAACCATGTCAGCTGGTGAATCGAGAAAGTAAACATTGAGGTATAGTGAGTGACACTTACATGGGTACCAGCGCAAAGGGAATAGTAACTGGCATGCCGACAACACACCAGACAAGCCGCTTGCGATGTAACGCCTGCCGCTCCGTCGCAAGAGTCTCGAGAATACCCTCAGCCTTGCTAGGCGGTATCACAGAGCTTGGGAAGCACAGCTCAACCTTGTGCCGGCCCTCAATCTCCTCGCCCCGACGCCGCGAGGACAGAGGAGGCACAGATTTAAGACCCCATTCCTCGTAGGGGATTCGGCGAAAGGCGTAGTTGCCGTAGTCGACGACCTTGCGCTTCCAGCCAGACTCTTTCTTCTCCCACTGCGCCCACGTCTTGGCGGCCCAGGCGGTGCCCTTGTCGACATAGCTCCGACCCTGCGGCGCGGTGGTGACGTTGAGTCGTTTTGCGTACAGCAGCGTGCGCCGTGTTGAGAGCGGGAGGAGGTATAATCTCATGGTGTTTCTGCAGGCGGTGTGGTGCAGGCAGGCTCTGTCGCAGTGTGTTTCGAAGAGAAAGCAGGGTCGTAGAAGAAGATGGGCAACGAGACTATCGCAGCATGACGTCGGTGAATGGAGTACCCTAGGTATTTTATATGGCCTTCTGAGCTGGAAGCCAGGGAATAGAATTGCCGCCTGAGGATATTCAACAATTGCCGCGCTTGTGCTTGTTTGAGCTCAAGGCTAGAGCCGTGGCGAAGCTGACGACGATGAATTTGTTCTATTACTAGCTCTGATGTTACTGAGGTAGCGGTCTTGCTAGCGGTATCTTTTTTCTTCAAGTTGGAGCTTGGAGGCCTGACGCACATGTTCGTCATGGTTGGAAGAGGAAAGGCCCGACTTTGGCACGTGTAAGAGCTTGAAGCATCTTTGGTTATGATGCTCTAGGAATTAATTACCTGCTGTAGATTTGTTCTTGTATATACATACATACACACAATTTATATACACTTCTTTTTACATGCACACACTTCTCCAATCTCCAATTGCTATTTTCCCATCTTTGCTTCGCCCGCCAAGAGATCTAGTTTTCCCTGCACCACACAGCCCCACTTTATATAGCGCTCCACCAAAACCACACTATCACGGATCCTCCCAAATTACCGACATAATGGGAAAATTCTCTTTCGTTCTCAACAATTGCTTAGGGCGAATGGTTTAGTGGTATAATACTCCCTTAGCATCATCCAGCCATCTGGATAATCTGGGAGTGGTCCAGGGTTCGATTCCCTGTTCGTCCAACATTGGCGGTTAGATTCCGCTGTTATACCTTCTTTTTGACGTTTTTGCTTTTTTTTGGGCACCATGTTATGGATCAACTGAGTCACAAGGCTAGCTTTCTCTTAATAGACTCTATCTGTTGTGGGCATGCCTGCGTTGAAGTCGTCTTCATATTAAATCACATCAAGTTGACCACAACACTCAACCACACCACCATCTCTCACCATGACATACCTCAACGACATTGAACCCTCAAACCGCTACTAATCAACCAGGAACCAGACTGAAACTAGCTTCCTCAAATGTCTTGCATAGATCTCGATCCCATAAGCCTCTACAGAAACCCCTATAGACCTGTCACGCAGGGAGACTCAATTAGCCTATCCATTTCCCCATCATGGCAAAGATGGGGGATCCGACTCTGTCTCAGTCTGGCACCACCTCAGCTTCCGAAACTCGTCAACTCAGCTTTGATCCCACGCGTTTGGGAACCGTGCCTGAGAAATCACCATCCAACTGAGACTCACAGCACAGCTTCTTCAGTCAATTGTCATGAGTTCGTAATCACGTCTTTCTGATATTCGTCTCATATATGGTCCTCTAGATTTATCTCCCTGAATCCTAACACTGCACCATGACTGTTCGTAACGCCTTCATATGCCTGCCTTTCTATCCTGTATGTACTCCGACTCTTGCTTGCCTCGTAATCGTACAGCCGTGCACTTACAAAAACCATCTTATCCCCCTTTAGCTTCCCCCGCCCTCAGGCACGGGACTCTTCGCCCGTGATGCCGCCCCCTTGCCCACGATCTTCTCCGCCCAGTTCCACCCACTCGACGACCCCTGCGCCTCTTTACCCTTGTCCTGCTGGCGAGACGAGGTCGGCGACGTCGGGCTGTGCGCGTCTCCTCCAAAGTCTAGATCGCTATCACAGTCGCTGTCGTGCCAGTCTCGGTCGCTCCAATTCACAGAGTCCGCCCGCTCGGGCTTTGGTCGATGAGTCGTCGAGGCATCGCTATCCTTTTTCGACGGCGATGCCTTGGGCAGATCAGACACCTTATCGAGAGCTTCCCGGGATTCACTATCCGTCCGGGTCATGCTTGCCAGGTTGTCTCGACTCTTCTTGAGCTCGGCGCCGTGCTCATCCGGAGGCTCGTTCATGTTACGAGCCCGCTCCCGATTATGCTCGTCCTCATCACGAAGGCGTGAGGCAGCCGAGTCGCTAAAGTGCGCATCGACAAGGTGCTTCACTACAGGCCAGCCGTATGCGTTGGCAAACATGCGGCGGACAAAAACGTTGTTGTGAGCGTCGGGTTCGACCTTGACGAGGACCTTTCTCCACGACAGATCCTTATGGTAGGCTCTTGCAATCTTCTCTTCCACGCGCATGTTGGATGTGTCAATGACTTCGTGAATGTCCTTGTCCGGATTTGTGTTTGCCGTGTCATCATAGTCTCTGGCAGATAGCGAGCTGTCCTCATGGTTCACAGAAGGATACGGATTTGAGCCCGCGCTGCTGGTTGAGGACTGTCCTATCGAGTTCTGTCGCTGACCAGTCTTCCTCCTGACCAGTGTTGAGGGACGTTTCTTCAGTGGTGGTGCCGGTATGTCAGATGGGTGATAGATACGGTCGTGGAAGATAGTCCGCGGTCGCTTAGAAGGATCGATCAAGTATTCAGTGTCAGGCATCTTGGGGTTGAGTAGATCACCAGCCGACTCAAAAATGGTCGTCCGTGGTGGAGTTGCCATCTCATCCTCGCCCCCATGTCCAGAAGTAACCCTTGGCTGGGCAGATGAGACTGATTCAGCAGGTCCGTCGGTAGAGGCGCTGCCTAGGAGAGTTTGACTCTTGTGATAGATCTTCTTTTGCTTCTGTGACACAATGGGAGGCTTTGGCGGCTCGTTGCTCTTGAAAAAGTTGAAGAATCCGGCCAATGGCCCGCTGTTTGTCGAATCCGCCGAGTCGGAGGGAACCTCGTCGCCATAGGGGGTTGCCACAGACCGCAGACTCGCCCTGTCGTCATCAGCCATGGCTGTACTAGGCGGCTGTGGAACTTCGCGCATGTTCTCGTGTGTCTCCCGAGGCGTCGAACTACCAGAACCAGCCGCGCGCTCTCCTGACACGAGCTGCTTCTGACGAGAATTCCCCTGATTAGAGCCCGTCAACTCGGCCCATCCGAACCCAACAACAGTCTCGACCAAGCCGGCATCTCGTCGAGCTTTATCAACACGTCCAAGACCCTGCCAGTCCAGAAACAATAGACAGCTTGTCCGAAGCGGGACGATGCCATCGTTGACCACGTTGGAGTAAATAGTCCGGTTGCGGAACTTCTTCAACGCTATATGTGCAGGCCCCGTTGGCAGAATCCTCAGCAGTGGCTTCGACTCGGGCTGCGTCTCCCCGTATACCTTCTTGTGCGCCGTCTCTCCCAGGTTTCCAACAATGGCGCCCCAGCCACTCCGTGCAATTGTTGGCGCCCTCCATGCCAGGCCAAGATCCTTACCTGTCCTGCCAACGAGGCCCGAGTCTAGAGCAAACTTGACGTACAGAGGGTTTTCGTTGCTCAGACCCAAGAACGGCGTAGCCAGAGCGACAAAATTGATTGGCTTGATGAGGTCGAAGAATTGCGGCGAGTGCTTTTGTATGTATGCGATGGCGTATGTCTGCACCAGTCCGCCAAGAGAGTGGGCAACAAAGCTTATGCTAGTGATTCGATATGGTCGCTCCGCCTTATGGAGATGTGCACCGTCCTTTTCGAGACGGATGGAGCTGTGCTTATGCGTTGGTTTCTCCTGAGAATCGTCCTTGTCGTTCTTATGGAGGGCATGAGCCATAGTATCGGACATTCCCTTTCCTGTCGGTAGAAAAGGCTGATCTGGATATGTCATGGAAAGCACGTATCTAGCGAGCCTCTTCCCGAGATATTTAATCCCGCGTTCCGTCTTTGTCGAGTTGCCCGAGTATCCCCTTACGATGACTTCTTCGTCGTCGTCGTCTTCATCCTCCTCACCTTCAGCCTTATCCATGTCCTTGGTGTCGTGCGAGTCCGATTCAGCAAGCCCATTACTCGATTGTTTTCTCGCGGCTCGCTCCCGAGCCTTGGCATCGATCTTGGCTTGTCGTACAGCTGCATCAATACTCTCTTTCATGAAAAGCATGTCGGCGCCAAGATTGCTGTGCAGGCCGTGTGTTAGAACCACCATGTGAACCTTTTTCTGCTTCGGCTTCGGCTTCTGTGATAATGAAGGGTCGTCCTGGGTTTCCGGTTCACCGGTCTTTACCACGCTCTCTACATGCTGATCCTGACCCTCACGTTTTTCGGCGCGCACGTCGCCAAGATCATCCCAGCCTGGAAGTCTGGGGGTGTTCCACAACGTCGCGGTATCTTCAACCTTTACTTTGATCGCGCGGGAAAAGACACCTCGTGGTTGTGCTGGATGACGTCCATCTTTGGCCCCCGCACTCTGTTGGTGGTCGCTGATCTTGCCGGGCTGCGGGACCTGAGCTTGTCCACCGACTACAGGACTCGAGCTGTTCAGGCTCAATGATTTGCGGTCTCGGGCGAGTAGAACCTCGAAGCCAACGGCAGCTGAAGTCGAGAAGAGGATCTGCGAAGAAACCTCCACAACCCAACTAGCGCACTCGTCGTCATGAGAAGGGCCCTTTCCAAAACCACCATGACTCCCTAGACCAGCGCTTTGTCGGATGGTGTCGGGAACTATAAGCTCGCATTCCCAAGTGCCGCCAGCCTTGACCATGGGCTCAAATTCCGGGACGCCATAACGCTCAGGGAATTCAAACTTCTCATTGGGATCGAATGCGGCGGGGTAAGCGGCGGCGGAGAGTGTGTAGGGTCCGTGGACAAAGGCGGCGCGGAGGGCGATGGCTGAGGTGTTGCGCACGCGGAGGTAGAGCTTCTCGGGGGACGGTAGGATGCGGTCCTGGGACGGCGTATATGTGACGGTGTAGCGGACGACTTCGCCTGTCTTGAGGCTGCCGACTTGATGCAGAAGAAGCATCTCGGCGCAGCGCGATAAATGCGCAGGCGGATGTCAGGGTAGGGAGAGTCGAGAGGGAGGACGTCGGACGAGGCGCGCAGGACAAGAGGCTCGGTTAGGAGCTGCACGTGCTTGGTTGTAGGAGGGATATTAGACGGTAAGCTGTAAAGTCACCATGTCTTTCGCTAAGCACGAGTATTCGTACAGAGGTAATCAGAGGGAAAAGAAGAGATCAAGATAAGATGAGAACAGAACAGAGTATAGTAGAGTAGAGTAGAGCACCTAGACCGAGACAGCCGAGTTGGAGTGGCTGACTTGAGCTTGAGGAGGTGAGAAAAAGGGTCTAGAGCGTCGGTATGGATAATACAAGACAATAGATATCATGTACAATGACGGCAAGCTCCAAAATCCAAACTCCTGACCCAAAAAGTCGAAACCCGTCATACACAGCAGAGGCCAATCACGCCCGCCTGTCGACATCACTCCTGATGGAGGCCGGACATGCATTGCATAGGTTGTTTTAGGGGATCGAGCAGCCTGAGCGGATCATGCGGGCCACTGAAAATGGGGACCTGATAGCTGCTTGCGGTGGACCTTGCAAATATGTTGGGCTGGCGGCTGGTTCTTCCATTCCATGGCCCGCGATTATCACCGACAATCATTCCGTCCCTGAATCTCAAGTCTATGAAGGCCATCTCGTTAAACAAGGTCTTTTTCCTAGATTTATTCGATTTATGATGCAGAATCTACCTGAGATGAGAGGCTAAATGACAGACAGTATCCAAAGCCCAAAGAAATCAACATGACACCCCATGCCAACTAATGCTCATGCTCCAATACCATGCTCCCACCATGCTCATCCATGCCATATTATCCAGAATAAATGCTAGACTGACGAGTTCTGTTGGCCTTTGCGTAACACCCTGTTCATTCATTTGCAAAATTCCACCCAAGTCAGGCCAGAGGAAAGAGAAGTAACCCAAGCCTGGTAGCTTCATCATGCAACAGATCTAGCAATCTCTAGACGAGGAGGCCCCCAATCGCGTAGTAAAAGTCGTTATCTCGTCATTCGTCATGTTACTTCTCACTTCTATCCTCAAGCAGGCGCAATGATATCCGCCTCAGGGTCTCCGGGCTCGACAAACTTCCGCCAGACGTCGATTCGTCCCATTCCCGAACCTCGCCCACTGAGCCCGGCCAGCTCGGAAGACTTGCGTGTATCGCTACGTCGCGTGCCCTTTCGGCTACGCGAGCTGTGGCTGTAGTACGAGTCGTCGTCATCGTAGTTGTTTGGGTCGCGCTCGACAATCAGCGGCCCTATTCCGCCACGGTATCCCTCCTCAATCACCGGGGGCGGCATTCCCATCGGCGGCGGCCTCAAGCTCGGGGCCGTCGGCTCCATCTCATGTGGTCCGTACCGTTCTTCTGCACGCCGATCTCCTCCCCGCCTGTCCATATGCCCTCCGTAGTAGCCTCCTCTACCCCCAGCTGGACCTCTCGCCAACTCCGGCCGGCTAGGAGACGGAGGAGCGCCTACCACCCTGCGAACTACACGCCGGGGGCTGTCGCCTGCGTAATGCCCGGGAGGATCCCCTCCATCATATTCGTTCTCTTTTACATAGTAGCGCGGTCTGTGAGCCAATTCTTCCTCACGATCTTCCTGCTGCTGGCGTATGATGGCTTCCTCATCATAAATCTGTGGTCGCGATTGTTTCGACCCTCGTGGCCGTCGAGCACCTCGATCCTCCTCAGTAGTACTACCTTCACGGAAGACTTGAATCTCCCCTCGTTGAGTGACGCTCGCTTGCTCGTGATGATCAGAATCGTGGCTGTCAAGGTCAAACCATGGACAGTCGCACTTCTTTGGTTTTTCTCCACATACGACACAAAACTCGGCACCACATCGACTGTAATCGCGTTAGAAGCAGTATCAAATCACCCAAGAACTGACTTACCAAACTGCTTGATTGTCGCCTTCCCTGAGCTGAGCAGAAGCACCACATCTATAGCATCTCTTCTGACCCTCCCGTCTGGCATACTCAAGGAACCTTGTGGTTTCTTCATCCCTGGGACATTTGCTCGCAAAGTGCCACCGTCCGTTGCATATCACGCAAACTTTGGTGTTGCATTGATCGCAACGAGCAGCTCTTCGTCCCGTTTCTCTATCCTCGTAGATATTTGATGGTCGAATCCACTCCCCGCATCGTCTCGAGGGACAATACAGCCTGTTTCTCAGAGAGTATTCCACAAACTTCTTGTTCCATATCTTTTTGAAAGTAGAGTCAAAGATCTGTTCGACATGTTCCGTTCCAATGGGCTCATCGGTACAGCAAGTCGGAGGCATATGCTCAGGGTCTGTCATTGACTGCTTGAACCGCCTCTTCAGACAGCTATGGCACATGCGATGCCCGCAATCAAGCTTGGGGCATCTCGATGCAGGAACCTCATCTAAGCAGCCTTTGCAGTCCCGGCTAAAATTTCAGTTCGTTAGAGACAGATTGTTGAACTGTGCTGACGGGCCACTCACATTATACGAGGTCGGTCTGGGGACGTGTTTCTCGAAGATGCAAAACCACTGCCGGCTATACTAGGAGGGCGCCTTGAAGAGTCCCTAGAGACTTGCACCGTCTCTATTGTAGCAAGTCGAATAGGACGGCCCTCACGAATTATTTCTCGCGACTCATACACCTTAGTAGCTCTGGTTCTAATTAGTTGTGCTAATAACCAAGAACTGCGTAAACTCACTTCCTGGAAGCTACCGGTGGCCGAGAAGCGCCGAGTACGCTGTTGAATCTGGTCGGGAGACTGTATCTAGGGGTGTCGCTAACCTCGCGTCTCAGAGTAGGTCTACGGTTAGGCGAGCCTCGTTCCGACGAGGCTTGGCGATATCTTATTTCTATATCGTCCGAGGTTGATGGCGATGGCATTCTGTGCCGCCTCCGTGGCGGTCTCTTCTCATCTTGAGAACTGAGATAATCATCGGGGCTGGGATGTCGATGGTGCCGATGTTGATGATGATGATGATGATGTCGTCTATGGTTACGTTCTTCTGGTTCTTCCACCACGACCTCTATTTGATTATTCGCATCACTGTCCTCATCGCTGTCGCTCTCACTCTCCTCCTCACTGTCCGTTGACGGCGTAGACTCGGGCGTCGGCTCCCTCGGTCTTCGTACGGGCTGGCGGGGGCGGGCTGGCTCTGGAACTCTACCCCGCGGCTTCATAGGCGGCCAGCGTTCTTCGGAACCCTCATCATCGTCGGCTTCGTACACCTCAAGCTGCGGACGTCTCTTATAAGCATCTGTCGAGGAGCGCATCAAGTGTGCTGGCGGCATGGGCATGGTAGGCGGGTATGCATCCAGACTCGCAGAGCTTTTCGCATAGCCCCTGGGCGTCGGTCCGTTGGGCCTTTGTAGTTCGTCGATTCGGGAGCGATGGGGCATTGGGTAGTAGTAGGGCACGACGTCACTGGGGCCATACATATCGTGAGGTCCAGGTCCAGGTCCGTGGCGGAGGGGCCTGCGACGCACGAGTCGGGCCTCTCCATCGCCGACGTCTCGATCGTATCCTAGCCTCATTTTGAGGGCTCACTCCTGCAGGACCCGGGAGAGACCAGCGTCGGTCCACGGCACAGCACACCAAGTTGGCGTCCAAGGCTGGACTAGTTTATACGTCCGAGGCGACGGGCAGGCGAAGCGTAGTCGTGATGACGAGCAGTCGGGCCACTCAAACAAGTCCACGCTGCGTGAGCAATTGCAACCCCCAAAGTTGATTGGAGTCTGAGGGCTGATCATGCATGGCAACCGCAGCGCAGCGTCACGTCGGGGTCGTGTGTTTGCTGTGCTGTGCTGTGCTGTTCTGTCCTGTGCGGTGCAGAGTGTGTCTTGTCTTCTGGTGCCTTACAAGTTGGGCCGCGAGATGTTAGGTTAGGGAATGGCACCAAAAGGATTGAAATGGGCCAGTCACCAAGTAGCGTCTTCAACCAACGGAAAAACCAGGGCTAAAGAATGAGAAATATACAAAGTAAAAGAACAAAAGTCCGGGGAAAGGGAGAGAAAGGCAATGAATGTCGGAATCGTTGGGCAACGTTTCTCTGCGTCTGCACTGCAGCAGGATAACGCGGCAGACCAAGTTTGGGCGTGCAGGTGGTCGTTCAGAAGATCACCTCACCATCAGGCACCTAGAATCGAATCAACGTGCCCCTCCCCCGCGTGGGTGGGTTTGGGTTTGGGTTTGGGTTGGCCAGGATCTGAGGACGTCTCTTTTGCCGTGTCGTGTCTGATGGACCCTGCGTTAGGTAGGTAAGGCAAGGCAGGGCAGGGCAGGGCAAGACGGGGTATGCTTGGCAGACTCTGTAGCACAGCGCCGTATGAGCCAGATTCAGGTCATACGAGACGTTGCAAGCGTCGACAAGTCGAGACGAGAGCCCTATTCAAGCCTGGGTGGTTGGTCATCCAAGACCGTCGATGATCACTTTCACTTCAGGTTTTCAGCGGTGTGATGTCACGTGGCTGAGCCAAGCCTAAACCAACTGAGAACTGAGACAATTAATTACCCCAGTTAGCCCAGAAGAATGTAATGCTCACAGAGTTTTAGCGAGTGCAACTGTGAGCTAACGGTAGCCCACTATTTGCCAGTCATCTGTTGGCATGTAAAACTACCAAATCAGCATATCAACAGCTTGCATTCTGATCCGCGTAGTGCTTCAAATAGAGACAGTACCTAGAAATGATCAGTCGACAATGTCCTGTAAACTCATCCAATCCATGGACCGCGTGACCCTATTCTGAAACCAGTCCCTCAAGTTACAGCAGACGGACTCTCCATCGCCTACACCGAGCGTTGGCTTCAAGGCCGTGCCGGGCTATCTACTCCGGCATCCATTAACATTATGTGGGTCGTATTCTCGGCCCGGTCCGGCAGCCATCACGGGCTTTCTCGGACGGCCATAACGGGATGACGGCGTTCCTGCCGATCGGGGCAGCATCGCCTTGCTTTATTGTATTTTGAATTCTTCAGCAATCTGCAGGGACTAAACGTCTACACTTATCCCCGAGAACCATCCGCGTATACCCGATATCACTTACTGCGCAGTCTTACTTGGCCAGATCAAATTTGACTGATGCCATCTCAACTGACGTAGAGACTTTACTGTGCCGCCATGGCTGAAGAGCATATTACTAGGGGCTGCCATTTCCCTTTCTCTTCTATAGACAAAGCACATAACGTCAAATTTTGCTTGCGGCCACATCGAACTCCATGATTTGGTATCTTTGATGAGCTGTAACGGGATCCTGTAGCCATTATGCTCGTGGCCATATAGAACCTTGCTAAAATACAATGTTAAACAAATGGGTATAGATGCGATCATAAAAGACATCATCACGTTTGATGGACATAAATCGAAGTGAGAAAACTTCATGTCAACCCTCCCCCCAAAAAGCTCCGGCTTAGCTCCGGAAACCCTCATCTGGGTGTACTTGTCAGCACACCACTTGGAGCTCAGAGTGAAAGGAATTTCTGAAGTCAGCGTGTGTGATGATATCGGGCGGCCGGTCCGAAAGCCGTATTTAGGCTCAATGCCAATGCTAATGCCAAAATGCACTAAATTATTCCCGTTGTTTCCACACGTGTATTGCGACGGGAAGTATCCTGCATCTCAGGTAAACTTGGGGAAGATACTCCCAATGACGCCTGCGTCTCAGCGTAGATGGGTTCCCAATGTCGTAATGCAGCGACGAGCACATTTCCCTGCTTAGATAGCAAAACGAATACGTCCCTAGTAGGTGATGCCGTGGTATTGCCATTAGGAGGGTATAAACAAAACATTCCAGAGTTGGAGGGGTAAATATGGCCTTGCGATGCCCTATGAGCCAGCGATAAAGCTGTAGTCGATTGCTCAGCAGCGAACATGGCCTGGTGTTCCATGTTACTCGGCATCTACGGAGTGCCGAGGAACGCTCGTCTTCTCACCTCAGCTTCCTTGATGATCTCGGAAGCAAGGCTTAAGCTTGGAGCTAGTGTTGCGTATCGCTCGACCTCCAGAACCACTTCATTGATAATTTGGTCGAGGGCTTCACGAGAAGGCACCAAGGTTAGTAGGATGCTGAGTAGGGACGGTGACATGCTAGCACCCATGATGAGCAATGTCTGAGAGACCATCGAGAGAGCCCCTTGCCATATGTATGGCATGTGGCCGGCATGACTGTATTCTTGTCAATAATTTAGTCCATACATGTTCAAGTCAAAAGGTGACTTACTGCTCATGAATATGTTCCAGTTGACGAATAGAAGCTTCCAAACATTTGTGGCAATTCTCCCGGACTGCAGGATCCAAAACGGCTTGTTCATTGTCCAGCACTGCTAGAATATACGGCCGATAGATAATGGTACGACAAGCAAAGAACCGAAGCCGAAGTACTGTTTGAACAGGGTCTTGCAGCGCATTTCGTGTGAATGGAAATTGCAGCGGCAAAGGCAAACTCTCGTACCATTGACTCAATTGGTAGTCGAGTTCAGCGACGACTGGATCCAGACTTGTTGTCGAAGCGATGGAATCCTTCGAGTAGATGAGCTGGCTCACTCTGTTCAAGAGTCGGCGTAGGGCAATCTCCGCAAGGAAATACCAGAGTTCATCCCGCCCGACTTGCTCTGACTCGTCTCCTTCAAACCCACCAGGAAGGCCAACATTTTCCTCAAATTGTACTACCCCTGAATGAGGTAGGTCAAGTTCTGCGAGGAGATCGCTTTCGAAAAGTAGAGCATTCCAATATATACGCTCCACAAGTTCTCGTTGATGACTTGGAATGCGACTTGGGGCCATGAGGAGGAGCTGCAATTTGGTGCTTGTAGTGCAAAGCAGATTCCATGCTTCCATAGGACGAACTAGGTAAAAATGATAGGCAGCAGCAAGTAGGTGGCATTGTGCTGCTACCACACTGTTGGCGGTCATCAGTCCAGGAAGAAGCGACCAGGCCGCTGTGAAGTATTGCAAGCCAGGAGGATCTTCCTGAGGGAGAATCCTGGAAATGCTGCCGTGCAAGCTTGCTTGACCAAGAGCAAGGACAAGAAGGACGATGCAACTCTCGGGCCCTTCTCTAAACCCGTTGGACAGGGCCGTTCGATACTGACTTCGCCAGGTATACGGGTTGACGCAGGCGTACCAGACATTAACTCTCTCGAAATAAGCCTCAATGTACGCTTGTGTATTCGACAGATCCACACAGGGAGTTTTCGTCAGGGTGTGTAGCGGCTCTCGAGCCATTTCCAACTGTAAGAGGACCTGAGGATCGCATGGTCGTGATATCAAATCCCGTATTAAAGGCCACTGAAGTAGATGCATGGCAGCATTAGTGTGGACTTTGGGCATGGTAGAGATGTTGGTTCCAACCGGTTGAGCGGACCAAGTACCAAATCCACCGTTGGGAATAGAGCCAAAATTGGTGGGGTTGGCCGACATGATCATATTATCGCCGTCGAGCCCTGTACCATTGCTCATCCCAGGCGAATCTTGGGTTAAGTTGAGCCCGTTTGTTGTCGTGTTTACCATACTCATCTGAAGTAAACTCTCGATACGATTCAGACGCTCTAATATCAGCTTATCACCAGCATCTAGCTTAATGCCTGGCTCTCGATAGATGCATTCAGCACCAAGCTCTGTACAGAGCTTGCACTTGGGCTTTGTTCCATCGCAGCGTGATTTTCTCGAACGGCAAACTTCACACTAGGAGTAGTTAGCATGAGAAATCAGGAGTAGCAAGCATCATGTTGTGACGCACAGCGATGGTGGCCCTACGGCGAGGGTAATCAACGCCAGTTTCAGTATTCCTCCTCTTGAGTGGGTTTGAGCCTTCATCGCTCGAGACCTTTTGCGCGCCGTTGGATATGTTTTCAGCCCTGTTTTCAGATGATTGCGAGTGATGGCGAGGTTTTTGAGCCGTGGGCAACATGCTGTCCCTGCTAAAACTGGGCGTGCGCTGGTTTTTGTAAGTGACTGGCGATTTGAGCACCGTGTCAGTCGACATAGTTGCAAGGGACGATAGCGGGAGCTCCAGTGAGAAGCTGTCGCGTCCAGGGACGGTAAACGGTCGAGTTGAATTTACTGAGACTGATTGAGTAGATTCGCCTGTCGATGATGGGGACATGATGTGTTGCCAAGGATGAAGTGGAACCAAGAAACTGTCGAGAGTAAAGTTCCGGGCGAAGTCGTGCTGTTTTGAGCTGGCAGCGTTCAAGATGAGAGTTGTAGATGCGCACAATCTCAAGAATAATGTGTCAGCGAGGCAGCATTTCGGTCCTGGGTTGAGACTTGAAAAACAGTAAGATCCCGATCAGGCGATATGATGAGAGCGAGTTCCAGAGCTATATCGGGATTGGGTTGTAGGCAGGCGGTTTTAGTTTCTTCTTGTTGCGGATCGAATGAGTGGTCAAGTCGTACGTGATAGTATCGTAGATGCCAGTCTCACGTCCAATCCATTGAAATGTCCGCAAAACACTCAATGTTGAAAGAGGCGTTGCGTCTGGTGGTCGCCGCAATGGAGGAGCTATGGTTATGTATGGGGGGAAGAGCAGGGACAAGGGTCTCGAGTCCCCGTAGCTGCACTTGCGCTTAACCCCAGACCCTGGGTTGGCGGGCGGTGGAACTCGGAAGAGGGTGGTGGAGAAGCGGCTGGAGAGACTGGTCCAGTTGGGAAGTTCTTGAGAGATGGGCCATTTGTGAGCCTACCAGAGACGGCGGCGAAAGCACCCAACGGACGGACTCAGTAGCGATGTACTCCGTTCAGATCCATTGTGGCCGAGTCGACAGGAGAGGCGATCAGAGGCATGGCATGACATGATAACCGGAAGCCGAAATGACTTATTTCGGGGGAGCTTTGCTTAAAGTGGTGGTGGCGTATAGGTAGGTTGTCTTGGTTGGAGGCGATTCATTTCCAAATCTGGGGAGAGTCAGCGTGGCATGTACATAGTAAGTCTGGGGAAGCTCATATTGGCTCCTTCATCCAATGCCTCAACTGTACCGCGCATACAGAGAGCTGTCCTGAAGCGTTCCCCAGAGGATGGCTCGAGCCAGTTGTTCCCTCGTCTAGACAGGGATAAGAATAATATGGAGGGGGGTCGTTATTGAGATGGATTGGTGGACTGGTCGCATCAACACCGTCTGCGTGTGGAGAAGTCACGGCTGGAAGCTGGGGGATAAACCTCAGCTTCTTCTCTTGGATTGTCAACGCTTTAGTCATGTCTTGCTTAATTAGTAAAGCAAAGATGAAGGTGAGATAAAAATCTGGCTCTCTGTGTATATGTTTCCTCGGGCACTGTGTTGGCAAGGAAGGAGCGGAAATGTCTCACCTCTTGCCTTATTATTCTGTCTGCCCTTGCAGCTTCCATCGATGGTAGCAGGCGAGAACAGAAGGCACCTACCTACCTACCTTAGCCTAATAGCTGCCCTGGTTACCCAGGTAGAGCTCACACCTTACAATATCACAATATCACCTCAATGAATGTTTCTTCCTGTGATCGACATGTTTTCAAAACATCCGTTGAACTCGTGCAAGTCGATGTCCATTTTCAGAGACATCGTCGCTTGGCACTCGTCGCCATCCCTACATGATAAAGATTAACGATTCGACAAATGCCATGATTCTAGACCCCAACCAACCCGAAAACGTCTCTGGTGAGTTATTCTCTCGGATGGCATCCGGACCCCTTGCTCCTTACCACGGAGTTGGAAAGTCGTCTCAACCTCGCTGTGGCACTCCCCAGCTTATTCATACAGGGCTCTGCAGCTTTACCAACGTGTCTCAAATAAGAAACGAGGTCAAATGCTCCGAATCATCCGATCTTTCATGACGCACCTGGCTCTTGGAAACGTGGCTTTGACATCGAAATCTGGTTCCAGCAGCGCTTATGTACAGTACATCAGATTGGCTCAACGCACCGCTCACCATCTCGACGGGATCTTATGCGCCAGACAATCTTAACGGCCCGAATACAAGGGCAACTTTCGTCTGGTCCAGTCCAATTTCCAGCCCGTGACCAACCTCGAGCTCGGGTTTAGCCTGCTCCGGTCTGGGGTGCGCCTCGAGGAGTCTGACTAGTCTGACAACCTGCGGGGAAGCTTGAGAGGTGTGGTGCGTTTTGTCCAATAACGGAAAACGGCTTGCAAGGTTGTCTAAAATGGATCTTCCGGCTAATTCTCCGTATAAGCACTCTCACATAGTCTATATTGCCAGGAGCATAATCACGGTTCTCTACCGAGAGCCTGTTGCCTGTCTGTCCTTGAGATGCCGTCTGCGGCTCGGATCGAAAGCCTTGGTCAACAAAGAGCCACGGTGTTTTAAGCAAGGGTGAGAGGCATCAAACGGTAAATCATTAACTGTTAGAGATGGCGTCGTGACCTTTTTCGCTTTCCCTAAATGAATCGAGTTATGTATTGCCAAGAAGCCAGGCCAACCTTGATTGACACAATGTTCAGGGTCCTGTCATCCCGGTCATTATCACTGCATGTCTTGTGATAGATACAAAGAGACCTCCGAGGACTATAGCAACTTCTCATATGACACTCCAATTAGGGACCGAATCCATTCGACAAACGAGCTAATGACCTACCCTGGCATCTAGTATACCCTCCCTCGCAATATTATAAACAGACGTGCATTAACATTATATGCTTCATCTAGTTCCCCTGCATCATAGCAAGATCGAATGTGTGCTGGGGTGACTGGTTACCGGCAAAGAACGTCGACTAATGCGCCTTGACAACTTGTCCCTGACACTGCAACCCACTGCTTCTTCGGACTGAGAAGCCGTCAACCCGAAAAACTTTGGGATTATACCTCAAAGGCCGAGGTGACCGTATGCGTAACACCTCAAATACAAAGGTTCCTGCGCCGTGAATGAACAAAAAGACGCCAAGGAGACCAAGCGATCTACTCATTCGTAAAAGATCACGGCTGTAACTTCGCCTTCTAGTTCTGCGTAAGCAATAAACTCGCCGAGAGCGCCGGTTTTGGGATCTCTTTCAATGACAACAACTCGACCATCTTTTTGCAGCGCCACTGCTATCCGAGTTCCAGCTTTGTTGATGGAAAAGTGACGAGGAAACTTTCCGCCGCAAGCTACCTCTTGCTGTAATGTCAAGGCCCCGGTCTCTTCGTCGATTTCGAAGCTGAGGAGTGGATCCGAGACGATGCTGGTGCTGTTTCCCATACCAAACTTTAGTATCTCAAGGTTGTTCTCATTTCGAGAGGAAATGATAAGGAACCTTTTGTCCGGCTGTTTACTGATGTTAGGTATGAGTTTCTTGGATCTCGGGACTCACTTACAGAGACGACAACCTCAGAAGCGGCTGCCCCTTCGGGGATATACCCCCCCTTTCCATGAGTGCCGATAGACCAGAGTTCCTTGAAGAAGATGATACCGCCACCGTAAACCACCTCATATCCAACGATGTCGTTACTTAGCTCCGTGACAATATACATGAACGTCTTGATCTTCGTCACCGCAAAAGCTAGATGGCGAGGCCCGCTACCAGCAGCGACGACTAAAGGCTCAAGCTCAGTTAATCCCAACTGTTCGCCGTCAAGGCGGTACAGCCGGATCAAGTCGGCCCCCAGGTCTGGGATGAGAATGAATTCGCCGGTAGGGTCAACGACTGCAGCATGAGGATGGGCCGCCTCCTGTCTTAATGGATCAGGACCCGGCTCGGAGAGGTTGAACTGTTGAACCCCGACTGATGTAATGTTGGTTTGGTTTTCGACATTCCACGTTGTAAAGGCTGAACCACCGCTGCGAAATTTTAGATCTCTCACGATATGCGTCAAGTTTGTGGGATCACATACTAATGAGCCACCGCCAACCCACGATCCCAATCACCATAGACTGTAGCACTCACAGGGCCGAGAAGCGTAGATACACTCCCCACAGGTGTCAGAGTACCATTTTCTGTAGTATTGAAAGCAACCAAAGATCCCTTTTCACCATCCTGGAGCCCTTCATCAACGCAGTAAAGCACCGATTTGAAATAGTCAAGCGTAAGCCATGAGGGACTACCACCACAAGCATCCGTAGTATTCACCCTTTCGAGAGGCACTGGCCTGTCTTGATATCCAGCAAATGAGAGGTTCAACGTTGTGACAATCCCACTGTACGAAGCAGCAAACAGCAAAGAAGTCGACTCGTAGTCATGTTCGAATGGCTCAGGTATGCTATGGCCGTGACTCCATGTCCAGCGCGAGTCTCTATGGAAGAGGCTCAGGTACGCGTGATGAACTAAAAGCGCAAAGATGGGCGTACCGAGCAGTAGTGTCGAGATCACCAATGTTGTCCTATGATCTCGACAAGGGTTACTCGATGAGAGTTTTCGCCGTTCGAGGAGATCCATTGTTACTGTGATGAGGGTGTTCAGACGGAGCGTTGAGCTCACCAGGCTTTCAGCGCATTGCCTGGTAATGACACCTTTGCTGGACTTAAACTGATTGCATGAACATAGGATACGTATCAAATAGACTGAAATAATGTCAAATAGGATCTGAGAAATGATAAGACTGTGATGATTGAATAAAGGGGATGTTGATGTAGGTGAAGGAACTAGAAGAATCCTTGGGGTCGGCAATTGTCTACAGTAGCCGCCGCCCAATAACAGGAATACCCTAGTGGCACTGTGATGCCTTCGTGTTCATTCAAGCGTGAAGGCAAATTATCATGCAGATCTTTGAACTAGTTATGGATTTTAAGTTTAATTCAAGACTAACGTACCGTCAGTTTCAGCCTAGTTTCATGAGAATGAGTGAGTGCTTGACTATGCAATATCAGCTAATCAATCAACCATATTCCTAAGCTAAGTTTTAAGTCCCAGTAATGCCAATCTCATGATTTATTTTGTACGTGTTGCTATTGAATTTCCTAGTACATGCTTTAGCTTTTCTTCTCAACGACATTCCAAATAGTATGTCCATGGCTCCAAGCCAACAATCGTCACCATGCCTCTTTTCTTTTGTTATCTTTCACCTTGCCCTTGGTATCTCAAAATGTATTCTAACAACTCTTTTCATGAATTTTGCCATGTTCGCCTATGCTCCAATGAATTCATCTTCAAACCACAAAATCAAGCCTTTTCAGCCGGGAAATCCTGAATCGCAGGCGTAGTAGTTCCTCTTGAGACAGACATGCTGTATGGTGCCTAGAAACATTTAAGTCAGCATTAGATTTCATCGCCTTCAACTTCATAAACGCACCAGAACCTCCTTAGCATTAAACACTCTCCATGCAAGTTTGCGAACGCTCCTGTCTGCGGCTACAACAGGTGGCGCAAACTCGATACCAAACATCTCCCGGATTGCATAGACAATTCTTTTGGCATACTTCGGATCACGCTCGACATGGGCGCCAAAGGGCTCATCGGGCTGGTTGGGTGCAATATCCGGATCTCGGTCCAGACAGTTCTGGACAATAGGAAGAAGAGCTGCTTCAATAGCCTGCTCATACAAGCTTTTGGCACCAATATCCACTCCTTCTTCGTCGAATTTGCTGATTCGGATCTCAAAAGGCTCAGAAATAGCCAATGCATAGTGGTGGCCGTCATGATGATATCGGAACTCAAACACTCCCTGCGTCCACCAGAGTTTATCGCCTTGGAACACAACTTCACCTTCCACTAGATCGGTTTCTGTTGCTTCACTTCCAGGCACTGGATGCTCCTCTACCACTATACTGGTGTCCGCACTCATAGCGTCGTATGAACCAGCGTTAGTAGGTGCCCAGCGTCCCAATGAAGATACCTCAGTCGTCTCCCTTGAACGATTGTCGGTAACCATATAGAGACCGATCCAGTCCTTCTTGCTGTGATTGACAGGAGCTCTCCATTTGACCCTGAGAGGAGCGCCATATTCAAATGTCATAGTTTTGATTCCTTTAGGGATCCTGCCCGTCAAGCTCTCCTTGCCGTCAAACTTCTCGTCAATAGGCGCAACACTAGTTGGCGTACCCTCTACTGAGAGAGAATAAAACTTGGGATTATGGCCTTCTAAGTCAGGGGCAATTCTGGTGATGGTAAGCCGCGCGGGGGCCATGTTGAATAATGCAGACGTGTCTCTAACAATCGTCTTGACCCCTGCCGCAAACTTTGGTCGAGCGGTATCAATAAAATCCTCGACGAAGTGGCTTGTGTCATCCAACACTTTGTCCACGCTCTCTTGCCATCCTTTGACGGGTGAGGGCAATGAACGCTTGATGAACTTGGTGAGACCCGCTTCCTCTCGAAGACTACGGCCATATATCTTTTGCATGTGAGGTCGCTCAATATACGAGATGTAGAAGACGGTCAGGATCTGCGTGATCAGGGCCATAAGGAAGATGGACCGACTCCAGGTAATGAGTGCAGCACCCCATACGGCAGCTGTTCCAAAGAACCGATCAGGATTGTTGAGGAAGCGGTAAATGGATTTGTAGGTCAGCTTAGCCTGATGGTCGAAGAAGAAGTCACCGCAAAACCATCCAAACTCTCCAAGAGAGTCATAGACGCTGAATGAGGTCCACAGCTGAAGAGCAACGAGGCTGGCACCTAGGACGTGCTTAAGCAGGACCAAACCGTAGGCCCAGTCCTCAGGAGGCGAATACATCTTCCAGCACGCGGCAACAAAGGCAGTATTACACATGATCATACTGATGTGGTGGAGGCCTTTCCATTGGCGCCAGGCCTCACCGGCACTCTCGCCAAACTTGAGGAAGTGGCGCGTCCACATCTTGGTCTTGGACTGCTGGTCGAGAATGAGGCCTAAGCCGAGATGGTACCAAACTCGCCACACCAAAGCGTGAAGCACAAAAGCCGCTTGCCATGGAGCAGTGGATGGAGTTACCAATGTGAGAACGGCTACATAGAACGGCATGACAATGACGGCAAAGTCAGGGACCCGGAACAGATCCAGGTTGCTTATACCCACAAGGTTGTGAACAGGAGCATGTGATTCTTTCTGGGATGGAGTGAGGGTCTGCTGGTCGAAGGCAGCTTCAAGCGATTTGACATCGGCGGGCACAGCATCACTTTGGCCCTCGGAAACAGTTCGCTTTCGAGGGGGAGGTGGGTTGTAGGTTTTCTCGATGTGAGGGTTCTCGACAATCACAAGGAAGGCAAATTGGGCCAGATGAGCGAGAATCGAGATGAAAAGGACCTCATAGCTGGCAGCCATCATGGAAATACCATAATATCCAGCATAGCCGATTGAGTACATGGGATGCGGAGCCATCTCGAAGACGCCGTCAAAAGTCAAGTCTTGGTCGATGAGATAGAAGAAGTCACCCCAATACCAGGCGAAATCTTTAACAACACGATGGGCGTCCAGCTTAACCCAAAGATTGAAGCCGATTAGACTGATGCCAACAGCCCAACGAGAGAAACCAACCAGAGGGTTCTCACCCTCAGGAGTGTGGCCGCAGACGACAGCAAAGAGGCAGTAGGATACGAAATCACACATGAGGATCAGATCAACTACCCTTCGGAATACCAACCAGGTATTGTACTCAATGGGAGCCTTCTCGAACTCATAATCCTCGGGGATCTTAGTCTCGAGTTCGTTCTTGAGAAGGTTGTAAAGCCATGGTCGCGGGTTTTTTCCAGTTGATGGATTCTCAAAGAGCTTCCAGCGTCGAGCCCAAGTGACAAGACGACGATGGTTCGACTGAATTTGAAGAAGTACACCGATGCCAATATTGTAACAAGCTCGCCAAAAGAGGAAAATGGCAGCAAAGACAATGCGTTTCCAGGCAGACGGAAGAAAATAGGCTGCCAAGATATGAAGACCTAGAATTGTCAAGACAATTGCGTCTGAAAAGTTCTTGGGTTGTCGAGGATCCAGAAGCTGAGAAACCATATCATGGGTGGTTGGTACAATGAAGACTAATGGCGTGACAGTCAGCCAAAGACGCACCGACACACACCACCAATCTGGGTATCACATACCTGTGCCGTCCGGGGTTCGACCATATGTTTTACTGGATTTGTCAGATGCAGCAGGAGGGTTTGTTGATTCGCGATTGTCCCCTTGCTCTGCTTGAGGCTTGTCCTGCTGGGCAGGCGAATCAACCCCAGACTGGCGCAGCCGAAGCCCAGGGCCGCTGGCTGGCACATCGGCGGCAGTACTCATGACTGGCGGCGATGCAGCAGCAGAAGGGTAGTATCGTAAAAGGGACAAGGTTCCTCAAAATTATTGGCGATGGACGAATTGGTGAAAATCCAGATCGAAGTTGGGAATGCCGAGCGAGTTAGAAGAAGAGAAAGAGATGGACAGAAGCAGAAGCAGAAGTAGAGAGTCGGCTGTTGGGAGGGTCACTCTGCGGGAGCTAGAAACGACGTCAGGGCTCCGCCGCTGTATTTAGCTGGACAGTATGAGCGAGGTCACCTGCTCAAGCTGTGATTTGTAGTTTATCCCCTGGCTTGAGCTTGGTCTGGGCCTGAGCTGCGGCCCCATAGATGAAGAAGAGAGGAGGGATTTAGCAGGGGAGCGAATGTCAATTCTCAGCCAGCGGGAGAATAACGTGCATCAAGCCACAAGTTGACGAATGTACGGATACTGTATTAGCGTTGCCTGGTGTAAGAGGCTGAATCTTGGCGTTTCCTTTTGTTCGCCAAAGGAATTCATGAACAGCGAGTGATGATGAAAAAGAGAAGAGAAGAGAAGTAAGTAGACAGGAGTATGTTGTGTAGGTAATAGCAGCACCTGTACAAAAGTAAGGAGCAAAGCACCTTCCTTACCTTGACCCTGCCCGCGCATAAGGCGTCCCCAGTGAGGCTTAACACGGGTACTGATTAACAGCGCTAAAATCCACTGTGAGCTCTCCTAACTTCCCCACCTCTCCAAGTCGCGTGCTCTCCTCTAGCCACGTCCGTCAACCAAGAACTGCAGCAACAAGGAATTTACTAATCATCAAGTCAGATGAGTCGCTAGGAATTATATCTGAAGAGTTCCACGATTGATAAACTCTCCAGCATCGAGTTCTCCGTGAAAATCGCTTCTTTCATCCCCGATTCTACCCGCCGCCCGCTACAGAGACCGACTGCAGCCGGCGCCCGGCGCCGTAGTGGAGGACGACTCCCGATAGGCACCACGGGAGTAACCCCACCCCGATAGTGGGAACCTCGGAAGCGACTTGACCTCTTTCCTCTGGGAATGCTCTCATCTCAGTGTACGGATACAGTAACTAATTTAAATGGTCAACGCACAGAACGAACCCTTGTCCGTTGTCGAGAGTGTGGGGTACTATCACATGCAAATGTGACACCAAGAGAATAGCTACAAAAAGATCCCAGGAGAATTCCCAACAAAATGGCAAACTAAAGCCAAAGAACAGGGAACTGGAGGCCTGGTGGAACTCTCGTAGCGAAAGAAGCGGCCCAGTAAGACCTGATACGTACGACAATACCTGGTTGTTCGTTATGGTACCGGCGGTAATAAAGAGAGAAAGCCAAAAGACAAAAAGAATCAACCATATAATTTGAATGGAAACTGATCAGAGCAACAGCAAAACAAATACAAGAAAGAAAGAAAAACTGAATTCGGGGGAGCATGAACTTGATTTCAGTTTGACCATAGTGCAGGATCTTTCCACCGGATGCCGAAGGTAACAGAGGTTTCCCTTTAGCATATAACCTAATCTTAGTCCTTCTCTTAGGTATTTCTCAAGATTGATGAAACGGCCTTATATCACTACTATCTATGGAAGCCTCAAGAGCCAAAGGTGGGAAAATCTGTCAACTTTGACCAAGTCTCTCAATTACAGCCAACTTGTACATGTTCAAACCACCCAAAGACACAATCGTATAATCGACTAATTATGCAGTGTTCAAGGGTATCGAGCTACAAAATTGAGAATGCTTACCATGCAGACTAGTCAATTTTGTTGAGACAATAAGAGGCCAATCAATATTATCATCTAGGTCGCTTTGGTTTCCCATAAAGGAAACCCGAGAAAGGCCTGCAGGTGTAAGTGACAGAAAGCCGAGGGCGAAGTTATATCCCGCAATGTCTTATCCTTGCGACTGAGCTAACCTTGTCTTATGGTAGGAACAATACGGCTTCCAAACACAGAGAGAGAAGTTCTTTGTCTTTTGATTTCCATTGTGTTCCATACACTGGGCTGCCCAGCGGTTACTCTGTTGCGCTGAAACATGTTCAAAAAGGGGCAACTAAGCAGTGTATGAATCCTCGATAATCAACATTTGGATGACACTTCTCTATGAGCTACCCATGTATTAGAATGTCTCTTGTAAGTAGTATCCCAAATTCATATCCAATCAACAGGCTTCGTATTTACGGAGATGCAGTATGAGCCTTCATCATATTCTGAGTAACTCTATGTTGTCAAAGTCCATAATCGACCATCGAAAGGTGATATTAAGTCTTGATTTGGTTTCTAATATCTTTCTGGAAGAGCAGCTTGGACAGCATAGTCTTGGTTTTGCAATCGCCATATACCAATCAAAAGGAAAACATCGTAACCAACATTGTCGTACCGCTCATGAGGTCTTGTTTAACAAATCTTCATTTGCTCTGGTCTTGATTCATTCTTCTCTCATCCCTCATAGATCACAAAAAGACGCAAACAATCACTTTTGTTCCACTCCGGACCATATCCTGAAGGTCGTTGAATCATGAGGTTGAAAAATCCCCAACCGATGCATTACCGTGCCCCTAACTAACCCACGACAAGAACGAAACAGCCTTACTGAGCCTTCTTGGCAAACTCGACCCTGAGAATGAGATGCTTGAAACCAAATCCGTCCATCTTGCTGCACGCCTTGACAGCATCCCCGCGGTCCGCAAAGCTGATAAAGGCGAATCCCTTGGCCATTCCGGTTTCCCGGTCCTTGGCAAGGAACACTCGGGTGACACGGCCGAAGCGCTCGAACATGTCGCGCAACTCTCCCTCCTCGGCCATCTCGGAAACCTGTAGCATATAAAGTCAGCATACCTATAGGCAGACGCAGCAGAGCGACAGCACTCACGTTGGTGACACGCAGCGTAGCAAAGTCGTCCCTCTCGCCAAACTTGGATCCCATCCGCTCGCCGGCTCCCCTGTCGCCACGCAGGGCAGGAGGCACATATGAACCCTTCTTGACGCCGGGAGCAGCGCCGGCGGCCGAAGGCTCGTCGCCCATGCCAGCAGCGACATCGGCGGCGCCGCTCTCGCCGATGGGCGCCATGGTGTCCTTGTAAGGACAGCGGGCAGTGAAATGCTGACCGTTGCAAATACGACACTTGACCTGCTTGTCCTTGAGCTTGTCCTTCATGGTCTGGGCGTTGGGGTCGGCGCTCTCCTCCTTGGCATCCTTTCGCCAGTTGACGCTTGGTCGGAAGATGATGTTCTCGCCGACAGAGGTGGTGTCGGGGGCAGGGCCTGGGGGATCCTTTGCGCTGAGGCCAAACTTGGGCCAGGTTTTTCGGTCGGCGACGCGGGGGTTTACGGTCTCGGTGTGGGTGATGAATCGGACGCGGCGAGTGGTCTTGACCTTTTGGCCGTCGTCATTGTATCGGAATGTGATGATGGTCTTTGTGCCGTCCTTGTTGGAGATGGTCTGGGGCTCAGGGAGATCGGTGGAGGTCTCCTCGATATCGTCGTCGTCGGCCCAGTCGTGCCTTTTTTGAATGGTGGGGTTAGTCAAAAGATGTCGATTATAATACCCCAGTCCACTGGAACTCACTTGGGCTGGTTCGCAACGGCGGCAGCCATGATGAATCGAGCGTATCCGTGCGACTTGTTTTTGATGTCGTAACGTGGTAGGTCTCGCGGTACCGTCGGGATGCGTCGTCGTGGCTGAGGCGGCACTTCGTGATCGTGGGGTTTCTTGGTGATGGATGAATTTATTCACTTTTTCGTGGTGCGGCGGTTGAGCATTGGTGGGGCTGAGTCAAGCCACAGAACGCCGACGAATCAAATCACATGATATGCACTAGCCACAGGGCCTATTCTTATCCTTCCAGCGCCCGTCACGTAACGTACCTAACGTAACGTATTCTCGAAGGCGTTTCCAGTCATTAAAAATTGCCGAAGGCTCGATGGCTTTCTGATATGGAATAATCCATCATGCCATTAGGCTGGTGACGTTTCCCACCTGCTTCAACGGAAATGCGGCACGAGAGCTGAAGGTGTGTGGCGCAGCTATCGCAGCAGAGTTGCTGGGGGATGTTTCAGAGCAGTATCGAGTGCATACTCCGAGAAGATGAGCATGACAACGAAGTCTCTGATAGGATATATCATTTGGTTGACCTTTGCGAAACACGATAAAGATTGCGATGTGCTTGACATCCCTTGCTGGGGAAATGAACATGTCACCGCCAAGTGACAGGGCGCTTGGGCTTTCAAAGCCAAGCGTGGCGCAGCCTCGCTCCCGCCAATCCCGTCCGCGTAATCCCATGTGGCGCAAATACCGCGGGCGGGCCATGTGAGGAGGGAGGGACAACGAGACTTTGGCACCAACGCCAAACACTTACCTCCCACGAGCTCGCTCTTGACTGTCGTCGTTCCTTTTGTATTCCTTCATATCCCGCAAACTCTCTTTCTTTTTCTCCTTCGTCTTTCTCTCCTTTCTCCCATTTGAGAACCCGATATTCCGTCGCTCGCCTCCTCGTTGCGCGCTCCTTGATCTATCTCCACCTCCTATCGCTAGTCGCATAGCGCATTATCTCCACGATGGCCTTCAAGCAAGACGAACCTCCCGCCTACGGTCCTCCCCCAGGTGCCCCAGGCCCCCCTCAGCCCACCTACGGCGGCTACCAGCAAGACCCATACCAGCAGGGCCAGCCTTATCAACAAGGTCCTCCTATGGGCTACTACAACCAGCAACAAGGTCCCTTTCCAGCTGGCCAGGGTCCCTATCCTCCTCAGCCAGGCCCCTATGGCGCTCCTCCGCCTCAGGGTTATCCTCCCCAAGGCTATCCTCCTCCTCAAGGTGGCTATTACCCTCAGGACGACAGTCGAGGCGGCGGCCCCGGTGGTGGTGGCCTCATGACTGGTCTACTCGCCGGTCTGGCATGCTGCTGTTGTTTGGACTGCCTCTTTTAAACGCCGAGTCGACTACAACTCAACCGGACCTACCACTCAATGCCACCGTCGTGGAAAGCCGCATCAACCCTGCAAGCTATCAAACACTGGAGGGATCAGTTTATATATGGCAAAGAAGTGATTGGGAATGAGCGCATTGTGGCATCAGCAAAAGGACAGGGTTTCATGTTATTATCTGGCGTTGGAGTTGCTCTGTTTCAGAAAGGCCCATTCCACGTTAAGAGTTTTGTTTTGTTTCCTCGATATAAATTCTTCTAATGCTAATCTTTACTCAACCATCCTAAGCTCTGTGACTGCGAAGCCCCAATCCATATGTTACGCTGCGGCAAAGAGTGTGTCAAACTCGGACCTGACCTTTGCGACGCAGTCGTTTGTGTAGATCATCTTTTGTACATCAGGAGACGCCCACTTGTCAGGCACTGCGCCGTTGTTCTTGTGCTCTTTGAACATCCTATCTCTCTCCTCCTTTGCCTTTCCTTCGCCCAGGTGCAGTGTTCGACCGGACAGGTACGCCATCTCGACGAGGCTCGATGTCCATTCCTTCCGAGAGAGCTCATAGACCTTGAGACACTTGGCAATAGTTTCAGGCCGAGCATCAGGGGCGAGGGATAGAACTTCTGCGATTGTTGACCCGTCCTCGATGGCCATTGCTGCTCCTTGACTGAGATGCGGGAGCGTTGGGTGACAAGCATCGCCTGCCAAAGCCACAGATCCATGTGTCCATGTAGGCAGCGGCTTGTACATCCTCAGTCGCCACTCGCAGACTTCTCCCTCGGGAACCATGTTGAGCATCTTTTGCACGAGGGGGCAGAAGCTCTTAAAGACTTCAAGCATGGCCTTCTTGGACCCCTTGGTTGTGTATGTTACAGAGGGAGCTGCAGCAAAGTTCTCATCTGGCTGAACAGTTGATAAGTTGTAGATGGATTTATCGGCGATGGAGTATGCGATTATATGTCGCTTCTCGCCCACCCACCGCACAACTTCATCACTTTCGATGAGAGCCAGCAGTTCCGGGTCATGAGCCATATCCTCTCGCTTGATCATGATGCGATAGGCAGCTTGTCCAGTCCCGGCCTCTTCAACCTGAGCATCTACCTGCTTGAGCAGTTGAGACCGAGTTACGCTCTTGATGCCGTCGCATCCGAGGAGGATGTCGGCTTCAACTGTGTAAGGCTCTGCATCTCTGGGCTGAAGCTTGAGGGAAACTCGAGGTGAGAAGCTTTCAATTTCGACCAAGCTCGTTGCAAAGTGAAATTTGATGCTACCCTCCTTTTTACACGCCTCGTATAAATGACCTGCCAGGGATGATCTGTGGCCACATAAGTGAGAGTAACCATATTTGGCTTTGATATCTGGCATATCAACGTGAGCAAGCTCGACATTGGTAGCTCCCTCTGCTTGAAGTTAGCGGTTGCGTTTAGAAGCGTCTAACTAAGCCATGTACTCACGACGAATACTGCTCCCGGTCACACAAGTCGACTCTTTCTCAATGGGCTCCCAGCATCCCAAACGGTCGAGGATTCTTCCCATATTAGGTGCCATTTGGATGCCGGCTCCAACGAAGCCGAGACTGCTGGCTGTTTCGTAAACATCAATGTGTTTGAAGCCCTTTTTGGCCAAGGCCAGGGCAGCTCCTAAGCCACCCATGCCTGAGCCCATGATGGCAATATGCAAGTCTTTGATGTCAGACATGTTGATAGTATTGCTCGATGGCGAAGAATATAGACCGATGAAGCTGAACGAGGGTTGCAATGCAGAGTTCGCGATAATTATATCATGGCTGTCTTAGACGACGGTTGTATCTTTATCCGATATCGTCTCGGCTGCCCATAGCGTAACCATCCCGAAGTAAATGCCGGGGTGCGGGGACCGGATGTACAAATCTTAATGGAGTCCTTGATTTAGAGGCCGAGACAGTTATTTGTAATAATTGATTTATAGCTCACGATGATTCTTTATATTCATTCAAGTTGAGTCTCTCACTTTTTTCCTGTTTTGGGTGTGCCTTTGGGGCCGGTATCGCATTCACGGTTCCGTTGTGGCTAACCAATAGAAGCACACCTTCGCACTACGTCCGATTATAAGCATTATCATGAACAGACTTGTCCAACAAAGGAGATCCCTTCAATTATATGCAGCAAACTAAGAGATTTATGATTTAATGGGAACGATTTGTATAGGTACATCTGTTCTACGTGCGGACACGACTTATATCACGCTAGACAATGGCTACATTCTCGTTTACTGCTACTCATGCGCTTAACCTACCAATCATGTGAAACAAGAGAACATATTGCACATAAAGATATAACTCGCTCAGATAAAGAGCACTTTCAGAGAGTTATTCGGCCTACGAGACGGAGGAACATCACTTTATTGCTTATGGGAGAGTGAGAGTGATAGAGATTATAGGCATTTGCACTATAATAAATAATATTTACTCATAACTTATAACTATCCCATATATATACTCATTAATCATAGTGGCCACGCAGACAGTGGCCACCTTAGTTATCCGATGATCCCTTAAGCCATGTCAATATCTTTCAACTTTTCCTTGGCCTTTTCATGCTCGAGAGCCTCGTTCATGACTTGGTTGGGGTCCTTGTCACCAACGTCCAGAACCTCAAAGTTGCTACCCTCGCCGGTACGGTAACCACTGTGGCTACCAAACACGTACCAGACGTATCCAGTGATAGCTGCGGCCAGGAAAAGGAAAGCAAAGACTGTCCAGTTGCCCATGGAGTACATGGGAGATGTGTTGGATGGGAACAGGAAAGGCGCAGTGATACCGCCGGTGTTTGAGATGGCGATCATGCCTCCAGTGGCCAGAGCAGTAGCCGTTGATCCTCGGACGGTGGCAGTTCGGTGCTAAAATTTTGTTAGTTTTTGCTTTGTAGAGAGTAAGGAATGTGGTTTCAACTTACAGCAACAAACGGGAGGACAGCTGCGTTGGTGCAAGCAATGATACAGACGGCAAAGTATCGAACACCCCAATGTGTGACAACAGCCAGCAAGAGATACCCAATACCGACAAAAGTCAGACCGCCGATAACATGCTTGGAACGCTCCTTGGTCTTGTCGCTGTGCAGACAGTTACCAACGATGATGAAGACTGCAAAGACATTGGGCGGCACGGTCATGAGCTGAGCGATATAGCCATCGAAGCCGAGAGAGGCCACAATCGTAGGGGCAAAGTATCCAAAGGCGTTGAGAGAGTTTGCCATAAGGAAGTAGGCAATGGCGAAGAGCCAGAAGAAGGGATCGGTGACGGTTTCCTTGGCGACCTTGCTGTCCCAGTGCTTGTCGTTCATTGAGGGGGCGTAGGGGCCGAGACGCTTGACGGCAAAGGCACGCTCTTCAGGTGAAAGCCACGAGACAGTTTGAGGGTCTATTCTCTCTGTTAGTTGTATAAAGGTATGATTGAAAGGGGTATGAGCTTACAGTCGGGCAAGAAAAACCATACCAGAACTCCTACAATAACTGCAGGAATACCCTCTAGCACGAAGAGCCTGGGTCAAGGTTAGACTCGTACTATACAGAATCTAGGATTCATGAGACAACTTACCACTGCCAACCTGACAAGCCAGCCTTTCCGTTGAGAAACGAGATGCCCGTGGCGAGCAAACCACCAAAGGCACCCGCAACTGCAACACTAGAAGCAAAGATGGCCATTCTCGTAGCTCGCTCCTCGGGCTTGTACCAGAAACACAGGTACATCATGATACTTGATGCTAGTCAGCGCTTATGCACCCCTCATCTACTCGGCTCGACTTACCCAGGGAAGAAACCAGCCTCTGCCAAACCGAGGAAGATCCTCACAACCAACAACCCCGCATATGTAGATACTGCAGCAGTGCAGATCGTGACTATACCCCACGAAACCATGATTCGGGAGATCCACTTGCTGGGGGAAAAGTACTTGAGGAGGATGTTGCTGGGAAACTCCATCAAGACGTAGGGGACGAAGAAGAGGGCCACGGCGACGTTGTACTTTGTGCCGGTGAGGTTGAGCTGGTGGACCATGTTGTCCTCGGGAGTCTCGTTGTTGAGCGTGCGGGCATTGCCAAGGTTGACTCTGTCGAGATAGTCTAGACATACGAGGTTAGTGAGGACCTGGTGGTGATTTTACTTGGGTGTCATGTCATACTCAAGAGGTAAGTTATGCAGACCCAGGGCATGATGCGAAGATCCTGCTTGCGGACAATTCTCTTCTCCATTGCCTTGTCGTTGAGGTCGACCGTCTCTAGAGCCGGGACGTCTAGAGACGGCTTCGGAGAGAAGAGGTTTCCCCAGTTGATCATGATGGGCAGGTCTCAGCAGGGCAAAGAAGCGGCACCAAAGAGGAGTGAAAGGTCTGAAGCATCTGCAACTCACACGGCGGTGTTGAGCATTATAAGGTTGTATGTATCCTAGCACCTTGGCTATACTAAATCTATCATCTTATCTCTTTCCCCCAGAAGATTGCATCTCCGGCTCGAGATAGTGACTCTACTTTTTGTCAAGACTTTGGTTATAGTTACGCCGGGGTATCTTGAGCGATAACGGCACTTGGAGGCGGCCGCAGCCTCGGATACGGCAACCAAAAGTTGACTTTTTACAGTTTACCCCAGGTTTCACTAATAACCGAGACAAATAAGAGCCTCCCTTTTGCCTTCTCCACCATAGATAGTGGTTGCTAATGCTTGACAGGCCCGATGGCCGGCGGCCAAGAGATAAGAGGGATAATCGTACCAGTTTTTCCTTTTTTCGGTATACAGATTGTGCATCTCCCGTTTTTTCTCTCGGGTTTTACGTACAAGATGGGAATCTTTGACTCACACCTACAAGGATACGTAAACTGCCGAGTCAGACTTCGTTTATAGGGTTTGTCAGAGTGTCACATGCCTCATTAAGTAATATAGCCAAGCATATAGCACATGCTGCGTCTGCAAGCAATTGACTTTTGAATAATTGGAGGGTTATTTCTACTTATAACATTCCAGCGTTGCGGTCAGAACGTATCCTCAACTCTTGGCCTCGGTTCTTGGCATATAGTCTAGTCGTCTATACGAGGTTCCTCGGTGCCGAGAAGCAAATCTCTGCGAGACCGATCTCGGTGCATAATTTCGATTTTTTCTCCCATTGACTGAATACTTTGATTCAACCCCAGACTTACTCCTTTCACCCGGTACTGGTCAAATAATCTTTTGCGGTTCAGGTATCTGTATCCCACGTTGATAGAATCTTTTCGGTTTCTACATCAACGGGATTCTGGTGACCCAGAGCTGGTGCCGGGCATAGTGCTATTAGTCTATACAAAGCGGTTATTGAGACTTTTCAAACAGTACCGGCTCTCAAAGTAGTCACTGAACATGGATCATCACAAGTCTCAGTCACTTAACATGATGCATTATGCTTTCTACAGTCTATCCGACCAACTCATTCACGCTCTTTAGACCCGACAGCCGATCTCGACGACGAACTCGGCAGCACCTTTCCGCCCTCAGGTCCTGAGTCCGGTGTATGCGTGGCACTGCTCTCCCGAGCCAAAGGCGACGGAAAGTCGGGCGTGACAGAGCGAGAATCGTTGCCGGGCTTCTTGGGCTTGGAACTCGTCGAAAGTCTCTTCCGACGTCCCGAGATGGAGCCGCTGGTGGACCGTCGGTTGACCTGGGCCTCTTCGCCCTCTACGGTCGGCGTTGCGCTCCTGGTTGAGCTGGTCGAGGGGCGGCGGACACTGCTTCCTCGACGTCTGCGCTCTCTCTCGACTGAGAGGTGGCGTGGGTGGTGAGGTTGTGTCTTTTCAGATTCTTGTCGTCGAGGTTGTCGGCCTGGGAGCCACCAGAGCCAGCCGTACTGCTGCTTAACCAACTGATGATCGCGCTCCTTAACCTTCTGTCGTAGCAAAGCACGTCTCTCATTCTCCTTCTCCCAATACTCGGTGCGGTAAAGCTCCCAGTTCTCCCTAAAGGTAGCCGAGAAGGGCTTGGCAAGCAGCAGCAGCTTCACGTAGTCACCGCCCGGCGCCAAATCCTCCTCGTGACCGCCCTTCTCCTCGTCCTCGTGGGGTAGTATCAAAGTAGGGTGGTTATCGCTCGTGATCTGGAGTTCCTTCTCCACCTCGCGCAAGAGGCTGGGCTCGACGTATCGGTAGGATGAGCTGGCCGTGTGCGAAAAGAGACCGTACGTCAGGAAGAATCCGATGGTCGAGAGGGCTTCGGCCCACCACGTCCGTCGTGTTATGACGAGTTTGCAGTTGAAGCCGCGCAGTCCTCGGTTCGAAATGACAAACCAGCGTCGCGGCCAGCGGATGCCGCGCTCCCAGATGCCGGTTGCCCAGACGAGAATCGCAGTGATGATGCCGCCCATGAAGCACACCTTCTCCGCGCCTTCGACAGCCCAGTAGATGGAACCGCCGACACCTCGACCATCTTCACGAGGGGCGAGGAAGAGAGCGTATCCAAAGAAGGTGGTCCATAGCGTCAAGAGTGTAAGAAAGAATGTATGATGCCGTTTCCTAGCGCGCAGTTCGAGAAATTGAGCACGTAGCGATGCCTCGAGGATCAACAAGTTGAGGTAGATCATAGAAGGGGAGCTCGGCGCGTGGTTGAGAGGGTCGCCCTGCTTGGCTGTGGCGGGCAGGATGGGACTCGCGCCGGTGACGTCCTTGACGCCCTGCGAGGGGGCAGAGGCGCCCTTGACGATGGAGTCGACGTCGGACATGTCGAGATAGAGAATGAGGCAGAGGCAGAGGCTGGGGGTCAGCCGGTCAAAGACAGCTCGGGGCCATGCACGGTCGAGAGTGAAGAGGGGGAATGTGATCGTCAGGCGGTCTAGTCTAGTTGAGCTTTGAGTTGAGATAAGCGACAGCGAAGGGAGGAAACGAGAGGCTGTGATTTGTCGAGTCTAGGAGATGCATTAACAGTCAGTATTATGATGCCGGTAATGCCGGTAATGGCGGTTTCGGCGCAAAACGTGGGCAGAGCACGGTATCCTTTTGGTGGTGGTTTTTGTTTCTGGGGTCATTCGTTTCTTTGGTGGCCCGCTTCCATCGTCATCACAAGCCAAAAATTGGATCCAACCTAGCTCCAAGGCCTGCTTTGGAGGTACGGGGTACTTTGATGGAGAAATGGATCCCAGCGCCAATTGCAGTGGATTCTCTCAACACGTTGGGGATCTGCGGTTGGCTGCAGGTATTGAATACATGTGCTGCAAAACCGATATATTCCGTTCTCTTTTCTATGGCCCTGGGGGTGAATAAGAAATAGCCAATTAGTAGGTTTTATTTTATTTTAATATATTAACTACAAAGCTATAAAATACTTAATAAATAATGCAATTATCTATAAAATATAAAGATTATTGTAGAATTTTACTTTTTGTTATTTTATAATTTAATCCTATAATAGTAGGAATTCTGGTAAGAAATCGTGGAGCCATTTCCTACCCCCCCTAGCATGGTAAACTACGTAACTGATGTTAAACCGATCATAGGGCCAAAAACGAGGTGCGCTTTATACCCGCCCGGTTCAACAACTGAGAACAAGGATTCTTTCTTGTGATATTTTCTCAACCAACTCAACTCAACTCAGCTTGACTCTCTTTCTGCACTGCCACTGCCTACTGTAATGGTTACTCCGTCCTCCGCCGCAGATCTCCTCGTCCTTAACTACAAAGTCCGGCTTGCAATCGGCACCGGAGCGTCTTTACCTTAACTCCGCCGGTCCCGATTAGGATCTGTTGCATTGCGTTGTTGCGTCAGCCCAAAAAGAGGCGTCATCAATTTAATCTTAGAGTGTTTTAAAATTACCCCGAGCTTGCGTTTCATATATAAGCCCATCGCCGCGGAATGCTCAGGCTTCAACCTTCATCCGCGGTGCTGCAACTATCGCGCATTACAACCATCACCGCTTCTCTCCCCAACGCCTCTCGCAAGATGACCACCGACGGTACCGTGCGACCGCCCCATGGAGGCCGTGTCGCTGATGCGCCAGAGGAGATCAAGCATCAGGCCGAGCTCAAGCCCTCTCACGCCTTTCTCTTCCCTCTCGGCTACAAAGATGCTGCCTACCAATGGGTAAGAGACCGCCGGCGCAAACCCCGCAAACCTGCAAAGAGCGCAGTGACTGACCAGGTCGAGTGCAGTGGACAAGTCTGGCTCCCCAGGCGGTTGAGCGCAATCTCTTGAACCTCATGCCTCACCTCAAGGAAGCAAACGACAGCATCACAAACACCGACACCCCGGACCGACCCGATCCCTACGGAACACGAGTATGGAGACGAACCATGGTCCATCTCTCGGGCAAAAACCGCGCCTTGAACGAGGTGACAGTCGAGCGAGTTGGAGAAAAGACCGAGGACGCCCTCGTAATGATCCACGGATACGGCGCTGGTCTCGGCTTCTTCTACAAGAACTTTGAACCTCTATCTCGCATGAGGGGACTCAAGCTCTACGCGCTGGATATGCTAGGAATGGGTAACTCGTCGCGGCCTGCTTTCAAGATCCAGGCCAAGAAGAAGGAGGAACAAGTCCTTGAAGCTGAGAGCTGGTTCGTTGATGCGCTGGAAGAGTGGCGAAAGGCCAGAAAGCTGGAGCAGTTCACTCTACTTGGCCATTCGCTGGGTGGTTATCTCGCCGTGTCCTACGCCATCAAGTACCCAGGCCGTCTAAAGAAGCTCATTCTAGCTTCGCCAGTTGGTGTCCCGGCCGATCCATACGCCGTCAATGCTTCCATGCCCGACCCCAATTCGTCCACGATACAGAACGAAATGGCTCAAGACCAGCAGAGCACCACCGAGGGCTCTGGCACCCTCTCCAAGCATAAGCCCGCCTCCAACGTCCTACGACGACCCTTGCCCGGCTGGTTCGTTTGGCTGTGGGACCAGAACATTTCTCCCTTCAGCATCGTCCGCATGAGCGGTCCTCTCGGTCCACGATTCGTCTCCGGCTGGAGTTTCCGCCGCTTCAACCACCTGCCACAAGCCGAATCGCAAGCTCTCCACGACTACTCCTTCTCCATCTTCAAGCAAAAGGGCAGCGGCGAGTATGCGCTGGCTTACATCCTCGCCCCCGGAGCATACGCACGTCGTCCAGTCATCGACCGCATCCAGCAAGTCGGTCGCCAAACCATCCCCCAGCCTAACGGCGCCGCCCCAGTCAAGGAGACAGGCATCCCGATTGTGTTCATGTACGGCGAAAACGACTGGATGGACGTAGCAGGCGGCCTCGCCTCGGAAGAGAAGCTCAAGGAAGCAAAACGCCAGGCCCTCCTACACGCCACAGAAGACGAGAAGAGGCGAGAAAACGGCAGCGCAAAGGTCCTCCTTGTCCCCAAGGCCGGCCACCACCTCTACCTGGACAACCCCGACGTGTTCAACGACATGATCCGCAAGGAGCTCGAGGAGACGAGGGAGGCCGAGCAAAGAAAACGTTAGGACCACCTAGACGTCTGTCTGATTTTCTTTTTCTGGCATGATACCACGAGCGCTAACCACGAGAAAAGGGGCATGGGAGGAATCATTGGGAAGGCGTTGGATGGGTTTGACGAGAGCCAGATCGCGGAGGCCTCGCACGCGACATGGTTATGTGCGTGCTAAGATTTAGACGGTTCATGATACACCGGCATTGGAAACGGCGTTTTTTTTCCCCTGTGTGTGTTTTCTTGTTTTCAGCTTGCAATTGTTAGACTTTGCATATACCTAGTTATACAGACTACAGAGCATGGTGCTTCAAAAGTAGTAGAGTGTACAACAAACATACTCCATTCATCATCTTAATCTGGTTGAGACTTTCTCTAACTCGTGACATTTCTAGATAGATATCCAATGTGCTAAGAAATAAATCAATATGTACTAATTGGTTTGGTATAACATAGTTAAACAGGTACCTGAAATTGACTCCTCGATGGAAACAAAACATAACCTTATCCAGAAAGTAGCATATGGTGGGACAATCTGGCTTAAACATCGCATCGACCTGTCAAGACCTGTTATGAGAATGATATTATCTGTTATTGCAGCTAAACGTTCTTCAAGTCTAATACCCTAAGAAGCAAAAATATCCCCAGCTCCGTTGCTTGTTTCTTAACGAACCGACAACACCACCTTTGCTAATCAAGCTCTGCTTGATTAGCTATCACCCTCGTCTCTTGATTCTGATTGAAACCGCATCTTGCCAGCAAGGTGTGATGTGCAATAAACAATACTCTTTCCCTCCAAGACGCCTCGCGATGAAAATGCGAAAAAAAAAAGAAGAAACCCAAAAGCTTATCGTATAATCATTGTGTATGTTGCCCAGTTGTATTGGTCGTTCTCGTCTTGTTGCTTTACAAGTTGATCAAATCCACCTCTGAAAAGTCTGGAGGGGCTCGGCCGTAAACGACACGGACTTTGCTGTCGAGAGCCGTACCCTCATTGCTGATCCATATATGCTCGCTGTAACCTTGTGTTCGGCGGATCTCGTCATCACTAATGCCAAGGTCATCCCGAGGAATCCAGACCGTGGGACGGCGGGCTCGAAGAGCTTCATGCTGAAACGCGTGCCTAACGAGTGCATCTCGCTCTTCGGGCGTAAGGTCTTCGATTTCGTCGTGAATTCCTCCAAACAGCGCGTCTCCTATCGCGCGCTGAGCTTCGATATCCTTCTGGCGATGCTGTTGCCTATAATACGAGGCTCTCTTGTTCTTGTCCTTTAACTTGTTCGCTCCTGCTAGCCTGCGAAGCTGGTTTCCTCCATCTTTGGCCCATGTCCCAACCTGCTTCACTGGGCGTCGCAGTGACCCAAACCGTTTCATTTCGATAGAATTGCCGTTCTCGACTCCATATACCTTTTCCTGCTCGTTCACAGTTTCTGTCTCCTCTGGTAGCTCATCGTCATCAATAATGCCAAGACGACGATCTTGAGCCCTCTGGAACGCCTCATCGCGCAGTACTGCCTCATCTTCAAACGTGATTGGCAGATAGCGGAACAGTGGTGAGAACGAATAATTCAGCAACAGTTGGTAGATGGCAGTGAGAATGAGAACAATAAGCATGATGACACCATGTGTTGTACAGACATTCCTTCCGTCCTGGTCCTCAGTAATGAAGAACAGGCCCGCCATGCAGAGCTCCATGAAGTAGATGCCAGTGAAGGTTTGGTTGATGGCCCGGGGGTACAAAATACCACCGGTATCGTGCTCGAATCGGGTGACGTAGAGCATGGCATATCGCTGAGCCATCCACAGGAGAGCAAATGTAATAATGGCGAAAATTGAAATGAGTGGTGCAACAACACAGTAAACCAACCCAATACAGGCGAAATTGGTGTAAACAGGGAAGAATTGGCCCCATCTGACCTGGTTGAGCCTCGTGTTTCGAGACCACTTGTTACGTGCAGTGCTGTCGAAAATCCTTGCAATGACGTACCACATAACAAGAGCCCCGATCTGAAGAAGGGTAGCGGAGCTAGTGGACATTGCCTGCAGGATCATGTAAGAGAAAAAGTAGTTGGCGGCAGTTGGTAGATTGTTAGCAAGAAGGTCGAGAACGGCGCCCACTGTGTCCAGTTGTTTGAAATTGTCCACAAGGACATCAAACGAAGCCGCGAAGAAGGACGCAATGGAAACAATCAGGAAGACCTGGACGAAAAGGAACACAAAATAAAAGCGCTGCACAAACTCAGCCTTTTGAGTCCCCGTTTTGGCGCCCTTGAAGTCGGCAAGAAAGCCTAGAATGAGTGGAACAACGAACAACAGCAGGGCAAGGAAAACCGCTGGCAAGACACCAGCCACTGATTTGGCGATATCGTGAACGGTGTCGTTGTCCTTCAGGAAACTCAGCCATGCGTTATTGCGAATAAGGTTGTCGAGCTGGCTCAGCGCAGCTGTCCAAGCCACAGGAATAGCCCATAAGAAGATCATGGCAGTGACAACCGTAAAAACGATTCCTGCTCGTAACCACTCCTGCCACCAGCTAAACGCCATGTTGTCCCAGTTGACATCCCTAGGAGAAATTTCTATCATTCTCGGGGCCATCTGCCTGGGAAGATGATGGATAACGCTTTGGCAAACCATGTGAGCCGCAACTTGGTGATTAAATTGGATGAACGCCGAGTTCAGTAGCGGAAAACGTTCAGGATGGCTCTGGTCCTCCTCGATCTCCAGGTTCAGGCGAGCCAGTTGCTCTCGACACCAGTAGATTGTATCAACCTTTTTAGTAACGAAAGGGATTCCAAAAAGCCATGACTGTCCGAACAAGGGAAGATTATGCGTTGGTCGATCTTTCTTCTTAAGATACTTCTCCCATTCCGCAGGCTCCTCATCCTCTTTGTATTCGGGATTATATGCCAGTGGATACTCCAGGGGGGGGGCCTCTAGTTCAGGAGTGACGAACGGGAGCGCATACTTGATCTTCTGCCACAAAGGTCGGTTTTCGGCGGTTTTCTGCTCTCGATAGGCTGCGGACACCTCGCCTTGAGGGACGGGGGAAGTATAGGCACCGGGAGGAGGCTTCCAAAACTCCCACCACTTGGAGTCTTCTTTGTTGTAGATTTCGTCTATATCGTCAATTTTGCGGACCGTATTCCCCTGGTTGCCAAAATGATCACGTGCCACTTTGGGATTGATTGCAGTCGTACTCTCAGCTGAATCCCGAGCGGTATTTCGTGACTGGTTGTTCTGCACACGGAGGGTGTCTGAAGGGGAGTTAGGCTCCTGTTCGTCCACTGAAGCTCGAATGCGATATCGGTCAGAGCTACGAGACGGGACTCGAGTATCGTTAGGTTGCGATAGACCCACAAAGCCATTCGTGGTCTCCAAGGTATCGTCCACGTTGTTGCCAGCCTTAGAAACAGCACCCAAAATGCCCTGCCCGACTTTGGCGATCGGATCACCCAAAAGCGGTACTTTAAATCCCTTCGACTTTGGTTTCTCATCTTCTTCAGCAGGGTTTTGCGCGTTGTCGTTATGCATCTCATTCTGAGACTCACGAACACCCGCGTCGACGGTGTGTGGAACCTCGTGTTTGTCTCCGGCAGCTGTACCTCCAGCGCTGTGTGCCAACTCTTGAGCCTCAGCATCCTCGCGAGCCCTCTGCTCAGCCCGTTCCTTCCTGCTGAGACCTTTGGCTTTTCTCTCTTTGCGCTCCTTCTTTTCGGCTGCCCTCGCTTGTTTTAACTGGGCCTTCTTTGCAGCCTTGATGAGATCCGTCTCGGCTTGTTCAAGCTGAAGGTGGATCTGATCTCGTTCCTTTACCTTTTCTAGCAAAGTCGTCAAATCTCGATTGAGCCAAATATTCCTTATGCCTCCAGGGAAAACGTCAAAGAGACCCGTCAAAGCTTCCTCGCTAAGCCATTTGGCAGGAATTGAGTTGACGAGAACTGTAGTAGCAGAGGCCTTAAGTCGGTGCTCCGCACTAGTAAGGTAATCTTGCCGAACTTTGATGTAGATTTTAAGTTCGATGAAGAACACCCAGCAAACCCAGATGATAACAAGGATACCCAGCACTAAATGGGCGGCGTATCGGTCAGTATTCTGGGGGCTGACGTTTCCCCATGCGAGCGTGTCCAAGCCAGTGGGAGTGTTCTCCCTATCAAGTCTTTGACGCTCATCTTCACTGACATCAACCTTTTTACCTATACCGCCGACAAAATTGAGAGGAATCAATATTGGCATGACAATGACGCAAATCGGGAGGAAAATGATGAGCAATGTCTTCAAGTAGCGTAAGAAGAAGTAGGCGTCAAGCCCACACTTGTTGATGATCTCACGGTCGTCGTAATGCCATAGTGTCTTGAGCATGGCACCGATAGTTCTGGGCGGAGGATCTGTTCGTTCACGTTCGGGTACGAGGTAGGTTTTTGGCTTGCTGTAAATTGGTCAGCGACAGACTTTTGCACCAAGTTGAACCGAATAGTGACATACAAGATGCGGGCCAATTTGTTACGGAGTAAGAGGAACGCCACGAGCTGGACGGTAAAAACGACGATAGCAACAGCCAAAGCAGTAAGAAAAGTGGCAATTCCTATGCCTCGGTCACTAGTGGCTGCACTCGTCTGCGTGGGTGGTAAATCGAGGAGGCCCCCAGTGGAAGTCTGCGTTGGCTCATCGGAGGCGGTTTCGGAGCCGCTGAGTGTTTCAGAGGCGGAGAGAGCAGAAGAAATCAGGGAGCTGGCGATGGAGCTGGTGATTGAAGCCGCTGTCCCGGTGGCCGAGTCTGTTGCAGAGTCCGTCGCCGACGCCGAAGCGCCGGTTTCTGTTGAAGACATGCTCGAGCTGAGGCTGGCGATGAGGTTGATCTCGTGAAGGGTAGGAGAATGGAGGGAGGGAGCCCCAGACGGGGAGGATAAAGAAAAGACCTGCTTTCAAACAATGAAGTAGGGTGGATCGCAATTGTTTAATAGCGTGTTGAGTAATAAAAAACCATAGCCAGCACCGAACAACGTATGTAATAATAAACAATGCTAAGAGGAGCCAAAAGGAGAGAAAATCCAGGTCGTGGTGCGAATAAAAAGAAGGTTTAGATACCAAGATATTGGCTGCCGCCCTCAGTCGCGTCATGGTTAGACACCCCTGCCCAGCTACTGCAGGTATCCATTCCAGATTGGGAAGGAGGCGACGTCTGATTGGACACACGACATCAACAGTGAAGCAAGCAGGGGGCTTCACTGGAGCCTTCTGCTCAACGGGTGCTCTGCCGACGGGACCAATACGTACCTCCATTGCCCCGCTGGGGTATCCCACCTCAGGAGTCTGTCTGCAGGAGGCCAAAAAACTGGGATTCTGAGGCGGTGCTGTACGCAGTCTGGACCAATGACATAGGTGGCTTGGCGAGAGCCAGTGGTACCCAAGGAATCCCTTGGTCTGGGGGAATCTGGCCCGGCGGCTAGATTTGTTGTTGTGTGGACGACTGAGACGTTTCAGACATTGTAGGGTGAACTCTGTTAGGCGCGAGAATGCTCGATCACCAAGAATAGAAACCTGGAGCCGCGCGCCACAAGCCAGCGAAGGTTATCTAGACCGCATCAGCTTCCTTTCCTTTCTTTCTTTTCTTTTCTTTGTTTTGAAGCCTTGAACCATTGAGATACAGTACCACGTAGCCGGGTCAGGGGTTTGATATGGTATGAGATCTACTGCGCCCGCTACCCTGAAGGATATGTTAATCTTGATTAAACTCGATAGAATTTTCGTAAAGATTCATTCTCTGCACAAGGTTCACCAGGTCATTTCACAAGCCAAGACCCCCACCGGACCGGTGTTGCATTAATATACGAGATAATACTTATTTCGCTAAATGTCTTGTACAAGAAGCCCCATGTTGGTACGTGGCGCAAATACGTGTATACAACGATCCTCAGCTCCGCAATCAACACCAAACAATACAGCACACAAACAGTCTAAAACATGGCCATCCGTGAAACCAAAGCGTGCAACATCTGATTGTGGCTGAAGCGCTCTCTTACAACCAGTCTTTATTTTGACATGCTGGCCTTGCCCTAACATAAAACCCACTTACGTCGTCTTAGTATCCGCCGCAGTCGCTTTTCGTCTGTACAATTCCGATAGCCTTTGATGAAGTCTTTGTTAGCACCCAACAGAATCCATTAGTTTGTTTCATCAACGCTTACCTCTCCCTTAAAATCAAAGTAGTAGTGACGAGCCTTAAGCCTGCAGACCCTCGGATTGGCAGTACAGTTGGGTAGAGTATGGCGGAACAGAGTATCGAGTGTCGCTGACATTGCCTCACGATCACGGATTGTTGTGGTTTCCCCCTCGAATTGGGCAGTGAAGTTTCCCTTGATAGATTTCTCGGCACCGCCATCTTTGGCGATTTGTTCCTGCCCCGCGGCGATGATCTCGTTCACATAGGAATCTGGCCACCGGTCGTCGCCAAGACAGTTCCAGGATTCTCCCGTGACGGGCGCACGACCCATTACACAGGCGTAGGGCTCATCTCCTGCATAGACTGGGACATACCAGTAATTGGCCTGGCCCAGATTCGATACATAGCAGTTGTCAGGGACCGTGTCAAGATCACGCCTGGTGATGTTGACCCCTTCAGCGAAACCAGGCCGACCAACGATCAAGTTGATTGGAAGTCGTATGTCGGTTGTGTGTCCTCTTATAGCCATCGCCAGGAGGCAAGAAGGGAGCAATCCAACAAGAGTGGATGTGAAGAAGAGTGAAGGCTGCATCTTGTGCCTTGAACGAGTGAAGCCTCTGATGCGAAGAATGGACAAGAACGAATGAATGAAGAAGAGGACCCGAACCTGCCGGGTGTGGATGAGCTCGCTGTGTGATATTACTGAGTGTTGGAAGTAAACACATGCTGAGAATCTGAGTCTTTATAGACATCTTGACCAACTTTGAGGACTTGGTTGCTATGGAAGTGTCATCAGGATTTCAAGGTTGCTAGAATGGCAAGAACCAGGACGGCGGCAAGATAGTCTGACCACGAGGACTGAATGAAAGCATCTTCACCAATAGAATACAAAGTTATCGCAACCAATTCTCTACCTGAAGCAGAGTCCTCGCGTTCCTGCAGGTCTAGAATGTATGGCCCCGGTTTTGGATGGGCTTCCTGTCATCTGTATGGAAGAGTGTGCAAGAATTGTCAGCGCTAGATTTCCTATTGTTCTAGTCTTGGCACAAGTTCCTGAATCGTGATATGGATAACATGATGGACGTTAAGGCTGAACATTGGAGGGATGTGGTCCGACAGAATGGTAAATATGGCTGTCGACTTTGTTAGAGCGACTTACAACTGGTGGAAATGATGATTATACTCCACCAAAATATACGGTCAGCAGAAAAGCAAGGTCCCAGGCGCTTAACTGTAATGCATTCCAGATAGTCGGTACCCAATTGCAGCTCACCAGCTAAACAACTCTGACCAAAATGTGGTATTTTCGGTCATGTCTTCCGCAAGCGCTGTGGCGTCTAGGCGTGCATTGAAAACACCAGCACCCATATCTTCATCAGCTGTATCAAAGCAGGTGCTTGGTTCATTGTGGCAAATCTATTGTGAAAGTTAAGCATTCAGAGGCTCTTCTATGTATTCGAATACACAAAAACCCCATTCTCTGTCGTCACAGTACATTGTATTTGCTGCATCATACTCCGAGTTTGTAGACATTGATCACCAACATGATCCGACAGATCGGACGACGTTGTCACTGTCACGGTACCATGAGAGCCTTCCAGAAAGGGCAATGGCAGGCCTGAAACAGGTCTTGATCAGAATTGATTGGAACACGTCAGATTCTACGGTTTTCCTGAAACATCCTGGGGTGTTGCACTGCAGGGTTGGGTACTTGGCGCATCCAATGCTACCCTACGTCACCGTAAACCAGTAAGTGAGAGTCGCCCTTCCACCGCCATATGTTCAGACGAGTTTATTTATAGATAAACGATCAATATATTGGCAATCTGAACGTAGGGAGCTCAGATTAAGCAGGCCTTTGTCTAAGTCTAATGTTGAGCTAAATATCTCAAGTCCACGAACTTACATCATGTCCTCACATTCACTTATAAGTTAGCTACAACGCACAGCATTAGCCACGGGGTCGTGCTCGAGAAGACCAACTATTATCGTTATTATTGGACATATTTGAAAATTCAGATGCTTTAAATCATCTGAATTTTCTCTGGGCTTTTCGAAACCTTGGGTGGAACATCAGGCATAGACATGAGACTGCTCTTACATTGTCACTCAGAATGTGTTGTTCGGCGAGAACAAGAATTCTAATCTCGTTGTTATTGGTAATCATGTTCAATAACAACAGTAGGAGGCACATGAACGGGTTTTGTTAATCGGAATTATAAATGAAGCCCAAAGTCTAGCTCTAGATGAAATTCCATAGCAATCAATACCGTTCTAGGTACCAACACCATCAGTATCTGATGTCTACAATCAACTCCACTAACATCTCAGACCTTGACCCGACACTCTAAGCTCTTTCAACTCAACATGTCCATTACTGAAGCCTATTGGCCCACTCTCGAGGCAATCCTCAAGAAGGATCCCTCAGCAGTAAATCGACTGGATCTGCAATGCGTAATCTGCCTTGACCAAATGACCACCAACGACAAAGATAACACTAACAAAGACAGTGAACATCACGGTGCGTACATCCTCCCCTGCGGCCACATCATCGGCTACAAATGTGCCAAGGAGCTTCTCAAAGAACACACAGACACGGTATTTGACAGTGCTTGCCCAACATGCCGTTATTCTCTTCGTTATAGCTATTGCAGACATCGCCATATCAAGGGCACTCTGCTTCGGGCGGCAGAGAATCTCAGAGAAGACATGCTCGACAAAATCGAGCGCAGCAAGAACTTGCCTGCAAGCTGCCTCACTTGCGACGTGAGGGTACTAGTCTTGTATCTACCCAAGCTGTACATTAATGCTATTGACGTTTCCAGCCTTGTTAACGGTACAGGCCATTTATTTGGCCTTCGCATCAAGCATGGCCAAAATAACTGGACGCAGGCGAAACGCGAAGGGTTAGAAGTGATCCGACGGCTGGAGATACCAAAAAAGGTACATGATGTCCTCCAGCGACTCGCGAACACTGTTTTCTATTACCACCACAAGTATGAAAACCCGGAAACCGTCGAATTCGTCGAGCCTAAGCTGGAGATTATCCTCATAGGAATGAAACGAGCTGATGATCACTTCAAGGTGGCCCTGGCCGCCCAGAAAAACACTATGAGGGAAGTAGAGGAGAAGTTGGAAAACGAGCCATTTCTCAGTCGAAACCATTGCATGTATCAAGAAGCCCAGTCGATACGCCATACTTTCAGAAATTGTTTTGGGGACAAAGAGGATGAAGATGACAATTGGTAGTCTCTTGCATGGGAAGACAATTCAGAAAAGGTAATAACAGAGGATAATATGACGGATCATGATCAAGAACGGCTATTATGTCGTAGGTACTGACACGTGTTCTGCACGGCTTATATGGGAGTTGCTTCGCCTTGGAACCGTGAGATTATGAAAAATGCATCTTTTCTTCTTCTTTTTCTTCCAAGGGTTTAGGTTGACAGGCTCGCTATAGCTGACTGTGTAAATGTTGTGATTCTCTGGTAATAATAAATCGTCAACTTCTCATCTGTTGCGATCGAGAATATCGATCTCGCAACAGTGGTTTCTATTCGCATTAGGTGTTGATCATTCATCAGGCCCAATCTCCATATGACTTGAATACACGATTCATGCCGACATAGCTACTAGACCGTCACATGCTGAAGGAAAGGATGACTTAAAAGGTAACTAATTGGTGAATATAGGGTAACTAGCGAGCCTATACCCTTAGGCTGGACAAGAGGCCAGTGTTATGCTGTATAGAGCTTTGAGACCATGTTGTTAACCTCGATGCGATACATCCGGACAACCTTATGTACTCAATCACCTGATCCAAATGAAAAGAGAAGTCCAAGATGTCCAACTTAGATGTTCAGAATGGCGACTAATGGCTCTCGACACAGCAGAAATGCCCAAAAGCCTAGTAAATAAAATAGGAAACAGACCGCAGAAAGGAAGAAACCCGACCTAAATAAACAAAGAGTGCAGTGGTTCCTATGACATTTAATGACCATATTCCTGATATACACGGTTATAAATGACCTGATCAGATATATAGAATAATCATCCATCTCATCCTCCAAAAGCAAAAGCAATCTAAAAGCAATCTAAAAGCATCATTCAAAGCAAAGAGAACAAGACATACAAAGTACACAAACACAAGAAATGAAAACCTAACCCTTTCTCTCCCTTTTCCCCTTGTTTCTCCCCTGCATCATCCTCCCGTAAATCCTCAGAAGTTCATTTATGCCTTTGCGCTCAACCTCGTCCGGCCCGCAAATTAATGACAGGAAATCGACAAGTTCCCAGAAGCTAGAAGAAGAGCCCAGGACTGGCCTGTAGACGTGACACTCGAACTCGACGTCTTCAAAGCTCCAGTCGAGCCAGACATACGATTTGGTCTTCTCGTCGAGCCAGTGATGCCGGAAACAATCGAGTACCGCTTGCATCCACGGAACCTCCAACTCGTAGCAAACATCATAGTAATCGGACTTGATATGGTATTGCTTTCCATTGGAGGTGACCGAGGTTCCAATACGACGTGGCGCCTTGACGGATTCGTTGGATCGTTCGGCACGGTGGTTCATTGAGTCTATTACATTCCGAATGATGCACATATTACAGAGTCGGAACAACCTACCGCCTTTGCTGATGATGTTGGGAATGGAGTTGAGTTCTGTTTTGCTGCTGGGTATCGGTAACCCAACGTGGCGATGTCCACACTTGACATGTTGGAGAGACGTTCGGCATGTTGGACAACAGGACGAGGCGTCCAGCCATTCGAGGAGACATGAACGACCGAGGATATGTCCACATGGTAGGATAACAGCGTTGTGGTGTTGGTCGTTGTCATCCGAGCCTGGGTTGAGGAGCATCACGTCTTGGCAAATCGTGCAGCTAAGTTGCAGATCTGCAAAGTCAACCTCGCCCTTTTCTAGGGAAGAACCCAGAATCGGCCAGAAGGTGGCGGTACCATTCTCGGAGCCTTTGCTGCTGATGCTGGTCGGGGGGTTAGCCATGTTGGCAAGTATATAGATGTCGATATTTGGCGTGTGATGATGGGATATAGAGTGGTTGCAAGAGTGTCGGTGATGTTGATATAAATAAGAAAGAGTGCGACTATAGATAGAGGTGGAAGAGTCTGGACCAAGAGACAAGGATGTATCAGAGCTAGACTTGTGTCTACATATGTAAGGAGACGCAGAAAGTGAACAACAACAACAGCAACAGCAACA
>JAJJWO010000216.1:0-24638 GCA_021655895.1 Fusarium sp. NRRL 66739
CGAACCCCAGACCGTATCCCCTCCACACCCACAGGCAGCCGATTTAGCGCCTCAGCTGCTGAAGCGCACTGGGAATTGACGCTGAAACCTGTCCGCTGCCCTGAAGCTTGGGGCATCTAAAGCGGGGGCTGGCTCCGTCACTGCCACATTCCATCACTCTGTCCCCCTGCCTTGATTCTTTACCCACAATCCACAACTTCTTCCCTCCATCGTCATTCATCACCTTCTTCCAACATCACCAAAAGGACAACAACGGCTCGTCTTCTACCGCACAGCGAGCGCATAACCCCAATCTTCTCTTTCCTTTCTGCCTACCTATACTAGATCGCATCCTTCCACGACCTGCTATCTCTCACGCCATGGCTCCCCCGCCAAACCCAAACCTGCCTCTCCAGGAGAGACTGCTGGCCCTTGCCAAGACCCTCCAGTGTACGTGGTATCTTGAGATGCGACCTCGCGCGCAGAGACTACAATGAGTTCGCATTGCTAACTTGAGCTTTCTTTGCTGCAGTCGGTTGGTTCATCGGGTATGTGCAGTCATGAACTCGGCCTCTGTTCCGCCCCGCCTCGGCGCGACGAAATGGCACGATAGCTGTTTTGGACCACCATGGCAACTACGATTGAGTTCGCATAACGGATATCTGTGGCTAACCAGCATTCTATAACTGCAGACATCTTACCTTGATCATAACGACCATTAGATATGGCTTTTCTTGGCTCCGAATGAACTACTACGCGCGCATGGCCCAGCTGTCTTACCGCATTGCTTTTATCGCCGCCGCCGCTACCTATGGCATTGTCGTCTACAAGACCATGCGCGCTCGCGCAAAGACTGGCGCCCGTCCTCCCACCGCCCTGGTTCTGCTCTCCGATGAGAACATTCAGTACCTCGGTAAGAGCTTCCCCCAAGCTGCTTGAGCCACGAAGCGCTCTACAGTTGCGCGGCTAAACGCTGACATTCAACAGCCATGGCCCTTGTGTGGCTCTTCTCGCCCCAGTACCCTCTCGCCCTTATCCCTTACACGATCTACTCGGTCTTCCACGTTGCTACGTACACCCGCGCCAACCTGATTCCTGCTATCCTTGCCCCCAAGCCTGCGCCCGAGGCTGACGGCACTTCTCCTAACCGTCGACCTGCTGTCAACAGCCCCCTCGCTGATCAGATTGGCTCTTTTGTCAAGGAGTATTATGACGCTTCTATGGCCATTGTCTCTTCGCTTGAGATCGCTCTCTGGGGCCGCATTCTGCTTTCCGCCATCCTCTTCCAGCGCCGATCCTGGATCCTTATTGTCCTGTACACTGCTTTCCTCCGTGCTCGTTACAGCCAGAGCACCCATGTCCAGAACTCCTTCACCCAGCTTGGTGCCCGTGTCGACTCCCTCGTTGGCGCTCAGGGTACCCCCCCTGCTGCGCGACAGGTCTGGGAGACTGTCAAGGATGTTAGCAAGCAGTTCCGTGACGCCACTGACATGAGCAAATACATCGGCGGTCCCGCTAAGAAGACCTCATAATTGCGGCAACGGTGGCTCGCTTGGCTTTGCACCCTCTCGAACCTGCATTGCGCGCACAGATGCGACGCTGTGCTTGAGCAAAATTTGACGAGAGAGGACCATGACGCTACGATTTGGACACAGACTGCACAGCCAAAACGCGACGACGATTTCAGACTGGGCAAGAAACAAAGGCAGGCGGTTATAGTTACTACGACTTGAACGGCCACGGGTGACGGGAAAAGAGGCTTAGCCTCGCAATTGTACTGCTTTATCCTATACTTGGGGGACTTTTCTGGCGACTGTTCCCACGGCTGCGGAGGGAGTTTTGTGCCGAGCATATCGGCTTCGGCTTGGTTCGACAGAAGCGAATTGGCAAGATATGGGAATGGGGATGGGGGGGAAGATAACGAAGGAGACTGGACGGGTTATGCAGATGGATTTCCTGGTGTTAGCTCTGCTGTATTCGAATTTCATTTTGATGATTTATGCACTTTGCTTATTGTGACAAGATATCCGCCAGCTGGTTAGGCATGACCTTGAGTCTGATGTCTGTCTGTCCTATGGAGGTTGATATTGTTATTCAAGTAATGACATGAGAAGGGCCAGCAAGGTGCTTCATGTGTTTGAGTCAAAGGAGGAACGAATTCGAGCCTTTGGTGTGGTCTTTGAGCGAACTGAAGCTATAATTAGTATAAAATGTCCCAAAAGAAACTGTCATTTTCCAATTGGCATTCGTTCTAACTGCTGTGACCCTGGATTCTTCTGGTGATCTTAAAGGCTTGTTTGATCAGGATAAGGTATAGTGGGGCTCAGCCCATGACGACCATGACGTCGCTAGGTACTGCGCTCGTATCTTGACGTCGCAACTTTAACCTGTTCTGCTACAACTCCACAGACATTCCTCTTTTATCTAGCCAAGCTCTCGATAGCTCCTTTTCTCACATCCCAAGACTCCACAACTGCTATCGACTATGGCCTCGCTCTTGCGACAGATTGTCGCGGGGCCACGGGCTCGACACCCTGAAGCTGGCTTGGATCTCTGCTACGTGACGGATCACATCGTTGCGACGTACGTTGACAAGAGCCTAGTAATATCTTATATGGAGCTTTCCTGACACAATCTGGCTATAGATCTGGACCGTCGCAAACATACCCCCAACTCGCATACCGAAACCCACTCGACCAGCTCGTCAAATTCCTTGACTCCAAACATGGCGAGGACTGGGCGATATGGGAGTTCCGCGCCGAAGGAACAGGATATCCAGACGATGCCGTATACGGTCGTGTGAGGCATTACCCATGGCCTGACCACCATCCTCCTCCATTTCGCCTCGTGCCCATGATCATGGCTAGTATGCGCAACTGGCTGCATGGCGGCGAATTAGGCGGTGGAAGAATTACAAGCGATGGCAGACCTATGTCCTCGGACAAGAAAGCGCTTGACAAGGCGCAGAAGGATCAAAAGAGTGCTTCAAGAGTAGTGGTGGTGCACTGCAAAGCTGGCAAGGGACGCAGTGGGACTGTGAGTTGCAGCTATCTCATCGCTGAGGAGGGTTGGAAGCCAGAAGATGCCCTCGCACGCTTCACGGAACGACGAATGCGACCAAAGTTCGGCGCCGGTGTGTCGATCCCCTCACAGCTGCGCTGGATCAGCTATGTCGAGCGCTGGACCCGAGGCGGCAAGAGATACATCGACCAACCCATCGAGATCGTCGAGATTCACGTCTGGGGCTTGCGCCATGGGGTCAAAGTAGATGTCGAGGGGTTTGCGGACGAGGGCAAGAAGATCGATATCTTTCACACCTTCAAGAAAGAAGAGCGCGTGGTTGTCGACCCTGATGCTCCCGAAGAGAGCGGTATTAGCGATATGATTTGGGAGTTGGCGGGTTACTCAGTCACTAAGCAGAAGGAGGAAGCTCCTGAAGAAGCCCCCTTTTCTGAAGCGACGAACCTAGGTGATGATACGGCTTCACCTGCTATAGATGAGAAGGAGTCTAAGCACAAGACACTCAAGCGCAAGGGAACAGAAATCTTGCACAAGGTGTCGCCGGCTAGTTCCCAAAAGACAGCCACAGAGAAGCTCAAGGACAATTCTGCAGCACCCACGCCAGCCTCCTCGAAGACCGACGTCACGGACACTTCCTCGGAACAAGAGCCCGGTGGCATGGCAGTCATCCTAAGGCCCAGCCAACCGATCCGGATTCCCAACAGCGACGTCAACATCTCTGTCGAGCGCCGCAACAAGACATCCAAGAGCATGGGCCTCACCATGGTAACAGCCGTCGCACACGTGTGGTTCAACACCTTCTTCGAGGGCCAGGGCCCCGAGAACAACGGCAACCCCTCGGACAGCGGTGTCTTCACCATCGACTGGGAGGCTATGGATGGTATCAAGGGGTCCAGCCGAAAGGGCTCTCGGGCGTTTGATCGCATCGCTGTGGTGTGGCGCGTGGCCGGCACAGACGCCTTGCCTGAGGAGGTTCCGGAGCCGCCGGAGGGACAGCCTGTGCCGGAGGTGCGGGCGGCGGATTGGAAGGGTGCGAATGTTGAGGATCCGGAGGCTGAGAGAGATTTGGGATTACGTGTGCAGAGTCCTGCGAGTGCAGATGTGAGTAAGGCGAGCAGTATCAAGACTGTTGATGAGGCTACGGAGAATAAGAATGACGATGGAGGGGAGCTTGAAGGTGTCAAGTCGAGTGGACCTTCGGGAGAGGATTTGGTGATTGGGGACCATGGGGAAGTGAAGAGAGATGGCAATGCTAAGCCAACATAGAGTCATGGAGATGATGATATCCGCATATGGTATACCAAGGCATGGGCGATCAAAATTATGCAAGAGATGAGTGCAGTGCACCGGTCAATATTCCTTTGCATGGGTATCTTGAACTTGAACAGACTATAGACGCATATCCATGAGATCAGGACAACATCAATAGTGTCTGCCCCTCCCTCTATAATGCCTATCTCCTCGATATCCCCCATAAGGTCCTCCCCGTCTATGATCCCCACGATCCCTGTGGCCGTGATAACCTCCTCGTCCACCACCCTCATGGTGAGGCGGCGGCGGCACCGGCTCTTCAACCTCGACTTCGTACTCCTCAAACTCCTCCCTAAAGTACGCGCTCGTCATCTCCTGCTCTCTCTTAGCGGCCTCGGGATCAAACACAAACCGCATCGTGCCATCCTGTCCACGCGCCGTGCGTCGTCCAGAAGCGTCGCCGGGCCATGATGTTGACGTCGCGGGGGACGTCGCGGAGGCGGGTGCCGAGGGCTGGGGGTCCTCGGCCTCGCAACGCGAGCAGAAGAACAGATACCGCGGCTCGAACGCCTTGTCAAGATCGTTGTTAAGCCGAATCTTGATGTCGATGATGGTGTTCTGGTCCAGCTGCGCCCCGAGCTTGGTGGACTTGTGGTGCTGCACGTAGAGGTCGAGGATGTCGAGCATCGTCTCCATCACGGCGCCCTGGTGGTACTGCGGCTTGGACTTTGCGTACTCGCGGACCTGCTCGATCTGGTTCCCCGTCAGCAGCGCCGTGAGCTCTACGATGGCCATGACCATGGAGAAGGTTGTGCGCTTGATGGGCACGAAGGTCTTGTAGATGTCGATGCACATGGCGTAGGCGGTCTCGAAGAATGGTTTGCCGTTTTCCTTGCCCAAGATGTCGCGGACTACCTTGACGAGGAGCTTCTGGGGGTATCGCGTGCGGAAGTCGAAGCCGATTGTTTCGAGAATGAGGCGCTCGAGGCAGATGATGATTTTGCCTGGGGCTTCGAATATCTAGGCAGAGTCAGCAGTGCCCGTGAGTGTTGTCTGGTTGCTGCGCACCTTGTCATCGGGTGCTGCAGGTTTGTCTGGGTTTTTGACATTATACGCCGCCGCGAGGATCTCCTTGGACTTCTTGATAGTATCCTCGACCTTGCACGCCACAAACAACGAGGCCAACGCTGCGTCCTGGTAATTATACTCGGCGTCGCGGAAGTTGAGTCGAAACTTGTGAAAGTACGTGCACGCTGTATCGAATGTGCGAACAGGTCTAGTTATTCGTCAGTGCTACTCGTCGAGCTGGCTGAATAGGATCTATCCTACAATTGCAAGTATATCCTCACGTTGTCAATCAGCTGCACACCCTGAAGACGGTAGTTATCCTGCCTTGCCGGGTCGCAGCCATTGTCTTTGAGCATGCGCCGTAGCTTGAGCTCTGATGTGTATTGATTCGAGCTGGAGATGAAGCCTGGGTGAGGCCCGATTTTGATTGTCGCGTCGCCATTTGTCGCTGTGGTTCGGTCGTTATTCGAAGGCGTCATTTAGGAATCTGCGCGCAAGGATAGCCTCTGAAGAATACGGTTTCAAGCTCAAATCGAAGCTGAGAGGTATCGTTCGTCGTTGATCGCCTTCTTTCGCTTCGGCGGTTTGCGGAATTGCAGAGCTAGGGAAGATATCTTGGAACGTATGGCTGAAGATGCGTGATAGTCTTGGTCGCTTCCGCTGGGTTAGATACTAGGAGAGTTCTGGAGAGATTAAGTTCTAGGAGTCGTTGTTTCTTGTGTCGTTGTGGTATAGAGAATTCAATCACTTGTCATGATCAAATGTTGCGATGAGGCTGGAGCTTGTAGATGTGGCGCAGGCGTGCACAAGCCACATTTCAACATTGTCGGCTCAGACGTTTACCAACCTATGGATATTTTAAGCTGTGGCCTGTATAGATAAAAGGTACTTAGGCAAGAGGACCAGCACATGAAGTACTTGCTTTCATCATTAATCTTAGTTATCTTAAAACTCGCACTGGGTCTGATTATTTCCCCATATCTTTGATAGTAGGTTTATCGGAAGCAATCTTCTTCCTACCCTGAACTTCATCTCGCGTTTCGCTGGGAACTTGTCACTCGACTCAGCGATAGCAAAGTCCTGATCAAGGATGATTCTTTCCTAATCATTAAAGCCTCCCCAAAGAATTCATCTCAGACTTGGCAAGTCCCGATGTTGCATCAATGAACGCCAGGGGAAGTGTATTCTGAATACTTTCCGAACAATGAGAAGAAGTAGAGGGGAAGGCAGAAAATGAAGCAGCCACGGTGGGCAGGGTAGCATGGTGATCACGCAGGAGTGATAAATTCAACGGGTTAGTAAGATTTAAAGAAGCGAGGACTTACACCAAGGCAGGCCAGTCAGTAGAGAGGAAGAGGGAAGAGTCTTGGCAGAAATCTACGGGTTTGGATGGGCTAGCTGGGGTAAAATCGATAGACTTGCGTAATTAAGCCGTAATGAATTTTATCGAGAACATGAGTGATGTTTGAAGCGTCGTCAATCAAGTCGTGTATGATTGTTGCAACACGACGGCAAATCGTCGAGTACACACACGGTTGCAACTTCACGTTCAATTCCTCGGCTCATGTCCAATTGGGGAAGTCAGAAGTCATTGCAGAGACTACGAAACCGGAAAGACCAATTGATTTTGAGTCCAAAATGAAACTCTTGAGGAAGTAAACAAGTCTCGTAAACGGAAAGACGAATCTCTTTGCGGTCGTAATAGCTTGTTACATCCCAGAGCTCATTCCCAATGAAGCAAAGCCGCCCACCCCCGCGTTCCTTCCAGGTCTTAGACGCGCCGGACGCCGAGGAAAGTGGAGGGTCATAGCTCATAAGACTTAAGGTACCTGACGTCGTCAGCTCCAGCCCCAGGCAACCCTCCATCTTCATCTTCAACTTCATCAACATCAATTCATCACAACACTCATATACATTGGCCTTTTGGAACTTCCATCACTTGAATTCATCGTTTGCAGCACATTTCCCTTCAATACCATGGTTAGCACTTCCCTGCTCCGTCTTGGCTTTGCCATGGGAGCTTTGGCTGGCCTTGGCCACGCCGCACCCAAACCCGTCCACCCGACAGATGACCTGTCCGACACTCCGCTTCCTCTTGTCGTTTGGCACGGCCTCGGTGACCAGTTCAATAGCGATGGAATGAAGGGCATCGAAGAACTCGCTGAAGCCATTCACCCTGGAACCTTTGTCCACATCATCGCTCTCGACCAGAACCCCAACAACGACCGTTCCGCCACCTTCACCGGCAATGTCACGGCTCAGATTGAACAGGTCTGCGAAGAGCTTGCGAGCCACCCGATTCTCTCTACAGCACCGGCGATTGACGCCATCGGTATTTCCCAGGGTGGCCAGTTCCTGCGTGGCTACGTCGAACGATGCAACTGGCCGCAAGTACGCAGCCTTGTCACTTTTGGCAGCCAGCACAACGGCATTGTTAAGTTCAGAGTCTGCGGAGATAACGACTGGATCTGCAAAGGAGCTATGGCGCTTCTTAGATACAACGTGTGGAGCAACTTTGTGCAGTCACGTCTTGTCCCTGCCCAGTACTACCGCGATCCCAGCACCGAGGCCGACTACAACGCCTACCTCGACAATTCCAACTTCCTTGCCGACATCAACAACGAGCGGGAGCTCAAGAACGAAAAGTACAAGGCGAATCTTGGCAGCCTGACCAACCTGGTACTGTGGATGTTTGAAGACGACACTTTGGTTGTTCCCAAGGAGTCTTCGTGGTTTGAGGAGGTCAACGGTACAGAAACTATCCCACTTCGAGCCCGCAAGCTCTACCAAGAGGATTGGCTTGGACTTCGTGAATTGGACCGCAACGGCGGTCTCAGGTTCCGAAGTGCTCCTGGCGACCACCTCGAAAACATGGAGGAGCTCCTCAACAAGACCATTGCTGATTACTTTGGCCCCTGGAAGCGAACTTTCAAGTCCGACATGGAGAACCCTACTGGACATGGCCTATTTGAGTCGGAGGAGCTATAGCGTAGTGCTCGGCAGACGGGAGGCTGCCCCTCGGAGGCCGACACAGACATAGAGATCGACATGGAGGTGGAAGTGGAAGTGGACGTGTACGCGGACCGTCAGCACGGAAATGACGCGTCCAAATTTTCAGGGGAGGATGATTCTCGCTCAGGAGCGCCCATGAAGAAGCGGGATGATCACGCCACTGCACCCATGCCCTCCAGTCTGGCGTCGGACGAGCAATACAAAATCAATTTTCAGTTCTCCAATCGAGTTTGTACCTGTTCCTGCTTCAACAGCGACCTTAGAAAAGACCAACCCCTGGAAATCAATTTCGACAACGTGCGGTTCGAACCCAACATCCCCGGTATACTGACCCCCGACTTCAATTCTTGTCACTGTCTCTGTCGCACCAGGACGAAGGAGCAAGATGTCTTGTTGAAAGCTTTCGATGGCGTAGAGAAAGCCGTTAGTGCCCTGCCGGGCCCGAATGAGAAGCGCGATCAAAAAGACAGTGGACTCGACCTCCCCAGTGCGGACAAGCCACTCCAATTTCGTGTTCAGACGCCCGAATTCATCTGCAGTGGTGAATGCAAAAAAGATGATCGCAAAGACCGATCCTTCGAAATCAAGCTCGATATAGGCCTCTCCGATCCCATGGTGTTGAAACCCAACCTCCCTGATTCACTGAACCCCGGCTTCAATTCCTGTGAACTAAGCTGTGGTCCAAGGGGGCATATGGTTGACCTTTTGATGAATGTTTTAGAAGCCGGTCAGGGGCGCGTTGAGAAGCGCGATCTCGAGGTGGTCACCGAACCCAGACCCGAATTGAGTATCGACTTGAACTACTCCGACCTTGACGGACCTTTGGAATGGGAAATCGATAGTCCTAATGAACAGGGTTTGCCCACCGGTAAATGCACCTGTGGTTGTGACAGCGCGCCTGTTGATGGGGATGATGAAGATCAGTCTCTGGAAGTCAAACGTGACATCCCCAATACAATGGAACCTGGCAAGAAGTTCTGTGACTGTGGCTGTACGTCCAAATCGGAGACGGATGGCAATGGATTGGAAGCTCGCGATGTCATTCTGAAAATCACCCCCCAGCACCCCAAGGATGGCGAACCGCACATTCTGTTCAACACTCCCGTTCCTGGCAGAGTCACTCCTGCTTGTGGAACCTGCGACGACCCACGAACATGCACCTCTTTAGAAGCCCGCGATATCGCTCCCCATTGTGGACTTGATGATACGTACAAGATCACTGACAATGACGAATAAGGAGGAGTGGGATCCTTGGATCATGACTTTCCCTCCCTTCCATTGGGAGGCCTACGAATGTGATGACGGCGAATGCCTTGGTACAAGGGTGGACGAGGATTGAAGTGCGCAAGGAGTTGGACGGAGATGGGGTTAGACAAGCAAAGTATGTAATACCACTCATCAGTCAATATTGTTAGGAATGCAAGTATACAGTTCGTTCTAATCTGGGTTTTACCGCCCGTTCAACGCCCCAACACCGGTGCCGTGAGTAATACCATGCTTTCAGTTGTCAATGGCCTTGTTTGCTGTGGCCTTTTGCTTCCTCAATCGGGCCTTGCGGTCCGAAATCTGCTTGTCGAGCTTTTGGTCGTCGCCTTCAGGAGCCTGCTTCTGCTTCTTGGCCTTCTTCTTGGGCGCGGGGGCCTCGGCCTCGGCCTCGGGCTCGTCGGCGTTGTCAAGCGACTTGCGCTTCTTGCCGATGTTTGGCTTCTCGCCCTTGAGCGCCTTGGCAGCCTCGTCGTTGGCAACAACATCCTTCTCATCAACCCAGAGCTCATCGGTCAGCCAGATAGGCAGGGCAGTGGTCTCGGGGCCCTTGATGTAGACGCTCTTCATGTTGCGCCACTTCTGAGGAACCCACTTCTCGACCAGACCAGTAACAACGGCATCGACGTTGTCGGCGATTTGCTCGGGTGTCCAGCCAGAGTAACCAATTCGGATGGCAGTGTTTGTAGTAGGCGAAAGGCTGACAAGGGCCGAGCCGATGGCCTTTTGGACCTCCTTGGCAATCTGAGCAGGAGTGCCGGCGTTGACGGTGTCTTCGGACTTGACGCGCTTTTGTCGCTTGCCATCCACCTTGTTAGCCTTGGCTTGCAGATTGACAGGGACAGGTCGCTTCAGAGTCGTCTTGTAGAAGGTCTTTCCAAGGACCTTGGGTAACCGGTTGATGATGCGGTCGTCGCCGAGGAAGATGTCGGCCTCGGCAAAGAGCTTCCTCTGAGCCTCGTACTGGCTGTACTTTGCCTTGAGCTTGCCGTAGTCGATGACACGAGCGATGCGCTTGCGGAGCTCGGCGGGGAACTCTTCGGAAGCGACGATGTCCTTGTAGGCGCGCTGGGGCTCGGCTGTGATGAGGCAGATGGTGGTGGACTCGTTGGCGTTGAGCGAGTGCGGGAGCAGGATCTTGCCGGGCTGCAGACGAGCCTTGTCGGCGATGTGGCGCTTGGTGGTCACATTGAGCCAGATGGGAGTCTCGGCGGGATCATCGGCGTCGTCGAGGAGGTTTCGCTTGCCAGACTCGTCGGCCTTTTGCTTGGAGGCCTTCTTGATATGCGCCAGAAGGGCCTTGGAAGCTTTGAGGGTCTAGCGTGGTCGTTGTTAGAAAGGCATTGCGCTGCAGCGATGAGAATCAGCATACCTGATCGGGATCAATGGCGGCTACGGCAGTAGAGCCGGCAGCGACGAGTTCTGTTGAGGGCGCCATTGTCGCAAATGGAGTTGATTGAGATGTAGAAATCCTCAAAGTTTCTCTGATAGGTAGTGGGGACTTTATCAGTAGAATAATTTTTTTTTGGTCGATGGTTTGGTCGGAATATGCAAGTCCCGGGCTCCGGTCCGCTTGGTCAGGGGTCCTTTTGGGTTCCACTTCTTCTTACTCGTGGGACGTGGCGACATTTGGGCTTATAACTAAAGGATCAGCATTTCATTTAAATCTTGCAGCGATATCATCTTGAGAGAAACTGAGTCCTGCGCATTTTGATAACATATTCAAGTCCTCAGAGATCAGTCATATGATGGCTCTCAACTTGCAAGACCCTGCCGACAGGAGAGCGTCCTGTGACCAGTGTAGTGCGTTCACCCGGCTTACATGAGATATCGAGTTGTGCTGATCGACAAGCAAGGACAGAAGAAGCTTAAATGTGACGGGGCCTATCCGATATGCGGAAGATGCTCTAGTACTTCAGAGCCCTGTGAATACTCGGCGCGTCTACCGATGGGGAGACCCAAGAAGCGAAAGTTGGGCTCTGAAAGTGAGGGTCACAGCAGCAGTGCTACCGTCACCAATAGGACGTCGATGTCGAGTGATACAGGTAGTGAGGGTAGGAGAGAAAGCTTTGATCCGTGTTTTCGAGCCTCGGAGGACTTGACGTTGGACACGATGTCCCTAGGGTGAGTGCATCCTCAAATGTCTCCCTGATTGACGCTAACATATGTAGTTCTGAGACCAACGTCGATCCTAAGTTGTTGGCATATGAAACAGATCCCGGCCAGCAGACCTGTGCTTGCTTGGCAAGTATCTACCTGTCTCTTGAAGAGGCACGGAAAGCAGATGACTTGCCCTTCACGGCTCGCTTGTCCACATTGCGACATTTGACAACTACGGCGGCTAGCATCATTCAATGCCCAATATGCCCAACCAAGTTTCTGTGGGCGATGCAGAATGCCCAGCTCTTGAACACCCTTATTGTTTCCATCGCAGAGGGATACAAGAAGATCGTCCAGTCGGTCGAGGACGAGACGAAACGGGCACAAGAAGCCAACGAAGCAAAAACCCTATTTATCAACGAGGGAGAGAAACAGGAAATACCGCCTCAGACTGGCACCGAAGCAATGGGATTTCAGCTGAGCCTAGATCCTCTAGACTGGCAGAGCATCGCCAAAAAGGGCATCAAGTCTGAATTATTTGGTACATCGCATTCGACTGGCATGTCATTTGTTGCGATGCTGCAGCTGATGGAGGATAGGCAGCACTTGTGGCATTCAGGCGCTACTCCTCTTCCTATGGGGATTGGCCACAAGTTGCCGCATGACAAGGAGCCGCATTGTGTGTCGGTGGTGAGACATATAAGAGATTCTATCAACCAATTGCTGGTTGATGTTTGAATAGGGTTGTATGTACAGGCGTTTTTGATACCCGAGATGTTTAAGCTTAGAACTGCTGCTTTTGATTCTTTGACGTCTGTTGGTTGCTTCAACTTGATTTCAAAGAATAGAGTGAACGATCCAGCCTTGGCAGGCTTACTTGAGTGCATGTTTGTGTCTTTTCAGTAGTTGCTTCCAGTTTATATATCATTATTTCGACTTTCTAAGCAACCACTCATATGAATAACATACATGTAGTGTATATTCATTGCCGCTCTGTAAATTGTCATGCCAACTCTGGTATGCGGGTTGCTACGGCTGATATTCCTAATGTTGAGGAATGCATCCGATGCATGGCGTTTTCTTGGACATCGCCTATTCGCTACATGAGAGCCACATCGACCAGGGTTCTGAGAACAGCAAATCATCCGACGGCTATTTAAGCTGATGACAAAAAACATGCCCTATTCTTGGGCAGATTTCTCTCCTAAAGTGTCCTGAATTCTTTGTCATCCCGTGTTTCCCTCTACCTCATCCGCCGACACACGTGGCCCGGATATTCGCATCTCTTGATACACACACCGTATCTATCGATTGTCACCTGCAGTCTACCGACCGTCAAGTTACACAGCCAGCGCCTTTTCATTCAGTGCCAACAGATATAAAGCGAGCATGTGCCAGGACGAGCAAGCGCCGCGCGCTCCGGAGCCGGATGTGAGTAGGTAGCTTCTGCCTGTGAAGCAGCATGCTCATAGTACTCTTAGACACAGTACGATGATAATGAGAATGAGAGCGTCCATTCCGACTACGAAAGTGACGTATCTGATACCACCAGCGTGACTTCGTCTATCCTCAACTATCAGTATGAGAATGGTCGTCGTTACCATGCCTATCGTGCGGGGCAGTATCTGCTCCCGAATGATGAGGCCGAACAGGAACGTCTAGACATTGTTCATCATGTCTTCACCCTCACGCTCGGGGGCGACATAAGCAAGACCAAGTTGGAAAGCCCACAGGCGATTTTGGACGTTGGTACCGGAACTGGTCTATGGGTAAGTGTGTGATAGTATTGCTGAGAAAGATAACTTATCAATCAATCGTATAGGCTATGGAAATGGGAGATGAATTTCCTTCCGCTGAGGTCATTGGAACTGATCTTAGTCCTATTCAACCACAATGGTAGTAAACTCATCCATACCCTGTCTTTTAGCACATGTTCTGACCGTCTCAGGGTTCCCCCAAACGTCATGTTCGAAGTCGAGGATGCAACCCAAGAATGGACATATCCTGAGGATAAGTTCGATTTCATCCACGCGCGAACACTCGCCGGGGCAATCCAAGACTGGCCTGCCTTTCTTGATCAGTGCTATCAGCATTGCAAGCCAGGAGGCCAAGTCGAAATATCCGAGGGAAGAGCCAACTTCTTCTGTGACGACTCCTCCCTCAAAGAAGACTCAGCAACGCACAAGTGGCTCATGGAGTTTCGCCGACTGAGCACACCCCTGGGATTCGACATTGCCCCTAAGATGCCAGATATGCTTAAAGAAGCGGGTTTCGAGGACGTCGAGTTTGTGCAGAAGATCGTGCCCATGGGAACTTGGCCCAAGGACCCCAAGCTCAAAGAGGTTGGCAGATGGTTTCGCGTCCAGTTTCTTGAGATGGCTCTTGAAGCGTACTCTCTTGCCCTCTTTACCAGAGGGGGCGGATGGTCGAATGAGGAGGCGCAGGTTCTGTTTGCGCAGGTGAGGGCGGAGCTCAAGACCAACAAGATTCACCTGTACACTTACACGTAAGCTGAGAACCTGAGAGATGTTGTGGAATTGAACTAATGACTATAGGGCTTTTGCTACTGGGAAGAAGCCCAAGGGCTCGGCTGAGTGACGGGGGGAACGAGATGGGATTTGACTTTTAAGTGTTTTGCTGGCTATTATGAGATTCACCAGTGTGTTTGTTATATACTTGGCGATAACTATTTTTGAGAATTACATACTGGCCAAATTCATATGAAGTTTCTTGCCATATATCCTTAGGTTTCTTGTGGCTTGAGAAAACCTGGTCCTTCTGAAGTTAGCAACTTAGTAAGGCTTTTGAAGTCGGTAGTTATTTGAGTGGCAGATCCCAGGGGCTAAAATGATAAATTCACTAGAATTGCAGGACACTTCAGGTAGACTAATGCAGTTCCGTACTTTATACCTGCCCTAAAGCTTCAGGTATATACCGATGCTGCTGAGATGTTAGGTTGGAGCTATCAATGTGAGAATACCCCTTTACGGCCACCTACGGTGTATGAGGCTTAACAGGACTCACTTCCCAAACAGTTGATAGAAACCCCGTCAGACTTAATGCTCCCATTCTAGGCATTTTGAAGAGAACTAGTAGGGTATTTGTGAAGAATGCATGACTTGCATACCTGATGGAGGGGACGTGGAGGCGTGATGAGTTGATTTCACTTTCAGCTTCAGCTTAGGCCAACACCCAATGGCTGAATACATATGCAGCTTCTGTGGCCAATGAATTCTGCACACAACACAGAGACGGTAGGCGTGAGTGCCCGTTGAATGTGCTTTGTTTCACTGTCCCGGGCTTGAGGCAGTTTGCTAACAGGCGACCTGGAAAGTAACAAACAGAGCCCATTTGTACCAGATATGGATAAAATAACACGATCTACCCTTTTTGGTTGACATTCCCGTCTTGTATATCCGTGTTTGTTATATGTAACTCCCAACATCGCCCCACACATCCATCTCGTGCACGCTTCCAAGACAGCTGTCTTTGACTAACGATTTCGACTGGACGGGACGGACCGGGACGGATATTCAATGTGACACACAGCTGCATGTTAATGCAGTTGTGGAAACACCAAGTTCAGTCTTGATAATGGCACATCCCATATCAGTATGGGTGTCACAGCCGCAGCAGTACATGCAGGAGAATGACTTACATGTACAGAGTGAGCCTGGCAACTTGCGATTGCCCCCATTTAAGAAGCAGTCTCACAATAATTCTATGGCTCTTTCGGAGCGCCAACAGCTCGATTCGCATGCGTTTGCACCGCAACTGGGAACATTTCGAGCTTGGGGGTAGTACATGTGCAACCCGACCTAGAGCTTCCAAGATAGCAGTGGAGTCCATGTTAAATGTTTGGTTATATGTATTGTTATGCGTCTCGTAGTGATGGCCCAGCGTCATGTCTCCAGGGCCGACATGGACGCTAGCTGAACTGACGTACGTGTCGTTGTCGAAATTGTTGACCGTGCCATTATCCGGTAGCTTCGAGTGTGAGGCGTGCCCAACTTCGTTGGATGAAGCCATGCCCGTAATGGATGCGTCGTGTCGTATGGGCCCGCTCTACCGCTCTTGTTGGAGCACTAGGAAGTCGAGCCGGTCGAATGGATGGAGTCTCATGATTTTCACAGGTAAAACTTGTGGGTGTGATGGAAAAAGCCTAGGTGCTGTAGGGTTCTTTTGCGCGACAGGGATCAAAGTGGCTGGGAAATCCTTGCTGTTTGCTGGTTCCATATTGGCTACTCTTTTGTTTCATATTGTACTGTACTGCCGCATGGACGTGTATTTGATACTCATATAAAGGTTAAAGTATTAATGCTCAGTTGTGCTGTACCATGTTCAGTAAAATTGAGGAGTTACAATACGGGATATGCATATATGTAGTTTGACCCAAGTCCGTGAATAAATCTATGGAAAGACAAAGCTATTGTTCACTTCTCGTTATACAACTAACTTGAATATACTTTCAAGAGGAAGAATAAGGTCGTCCTGTTGCTCTTTACCGTATCCGTCCCTCCACCCCGTCAAGAGGCTGGCAGCTTGTTGCAACCACTATCTCAACCAACAGAGTGGCGTAGCAGACAGAACCAATATTGACTGCCCCAATTCGTGATTCGAAGCCTCGATTACTCTCGACCCCAAATCTGCCATTGATACCTTTTCTTTCATTCCGTCTCGAATCCCAACAGCCAGTTTTCTAGCTTTTGCAACTGCAAACATGGTTCTTCCCCATTCTTCATCTGTGATCTTTATTAAGAAGTGAACAAAGCTAATTGATACTAGAAGCATCTATTCATATCTGCAGAGATGGCCGAGTAAGCACACGGAGCATGGCTTCCTTGTACCGTCAAACTACAGACAGTGTCTTTGGACGAGTAAGCCTTGACTTGCTTCTAGTCTGCCGAGTTGAGAGCCAAGGAAGCTTGATAGACGCCAAAGGTTCTTCACCAAGTACCTGATAACGAACGAGCGAAGCGACCTTCTCGTCCTCCACGCATGACTACCCATCGCCAATGTGTTGCCGCTTTTCCGAGTTACAAAGTGCAAATCTCGACTGTTGTCATCGTGAATGACCTGCCTCCCACCTAAAGAATATCCTGCGGTTGCCTTCTGACCGCGTTATCAGTAACGTATCAGGAGTTCTATACCGGTAGCCTTGTCTGTAGTGTCACTCTGCTTCGCCCCTTTGGTTGTCTCAGGTTTCACCGCAGTCTGACAGATGAGGCTCTGCTCCCTTTCTTCCATGTCTTTCAGAATTTTCATCTCCTAATGATGCCCAAGTCCCAAGTCCTTACCACCTCCTGGCCACTATTATCGGTCACACTTTTCAGCACTTGAGGTTATTCTGTATGCCACGTTAACACGGCCATCACTATTCCTGCGTCGTCGCACACCACAATCATATTTCTGGGTGAAGACTTCATCGTCGATGTAGCTATTCACGCTTCGTGGCCCCTGTTCACCGCTCTTTGCCTTGTCCAAAATCTTCAACCTGGTGCTTCAGCTATGTTGTCTTGAGCCTCGAATTGAGGTCGTCATGGCAGAAATCATTGGGGTCGCCGCATCAGCGACACAGTTGGGCTCAGCATGCTTCTCGCTGATAGATATCCTGAGGAAGATAAAAGGGGGAGCATCGACGCTGCAAAGATATCATGAGCAGCTCCAAGAACTCCAGAGTCTTTCCACCAGCATTTCCCAAAACCCACTCCTACAAACCCCTGAAGTTGGGACTCAAACCGAGGCTCTTCTTTTGATCATTCGCAACAATTGCATTCACTCTTTACTGCGAAAAGGACGTTTCCTTCGCACCTGGGGTTTCTTGTACAAAGAAAAGGATCTCTTGGATATCTTTGTCAGGCTTGAACGTCAGAAGAGCAACCTTTCTTTGGCTATCGAGCAGATACAATCCAAAACCCTGTATCAGATTCAAACTCATATTAATAACATGGCCGACAAGAAGACCTCCAACTCCTCTACCGAAAAGGGGGCTCTAGTCTGGAAAGAATCGTCTTCAGACGACTCATCTTCGACTATTCGGACAATCCCTGCTGATCTCAATCCGTACGTTGCGCAGCTTATTTCCGCCTTCGTCCCTCAACTGAGGGCAAGCCAGTCTCAGAGCGGTACAGCTGCTTCCAACACTCAGTCTCCTTCCATCGATAACACTCCTCTAAATGATCATTCCACTCCACGCCGCGACCAGTCGAACGACTCGAAGCCGAGCCGAAACAACGGCCCTCAGTGGAACAACATGGTAGCAGGCCCAGACTTTGACCAGGAAAACGGGAGATACTACGAGACCAATGGTCCACTCTCCCAGGAGCTTTCTCAGGGCGAACGAATCCAATGCATTCACAACAACCCGGTTAAGCTGGGACCTGGAAACCAGAACAACCGCAACCTCTTCGAGTTCTTTGGCGACGTGAAGGGTGCAACGCTTCCGGACATGAGTGGTGATGTTTGGACTGGAGGTGTGACGCTGCCCTTCCCGTCTTCAAGACCAGATGCCGGGATCGTTGGTAGACAGTTCAACGGCATTGAGGTCCGGTTCAAGAAGACGGCGGACGCTGATAAGTAGGACAAGTAGTAGCTTGGGTACTGGAGATAGAGTAGCTGCAGCCGGACCGCATTGTCACAAATCTTTGGTGTATGGAAATGGCAGAGGAGGTATAGTCAACCGACTGAGCGGAATCCAGCCTATCTTGTGAGAGAAGTGTCTCAAAGTTCAGTATAGCTATATAGCCATCGAAGTCTTATGTAACAAGGGGATACATCATTTTCATTTAGTGATAGTAGTGAAACAAAGGACTTGCATCTATTCGTTTTGCACGAGCTATATGACCCCTAGCCCCCATAAGCAATCCCTTTCCTCGTATCTATGTCATGGAAGAACTGATATTAGACCAACTGAAGGCAGAGGTTCCTTGGAGACCTGATGGAATATTGAGGTCAATTAGCCTTGAGAAAGTGGTACAGACCAAGCTAGTGAGATCAGGAGAGGAGGATAGACTATAGTTGAATATTACATGGACTGTGTAGTTGCATAGGCGCTCACGTGATAAATCACATGCACTAAGTCCCAGCCAATTGATTCGTTGCCGTCACAATTTTTGAGTTCTTGTCTGGTAACAACACCAAGGGTTGACCAAGTACCTTGACCACAATGAATCCTTTCGGTGCATTCTTTCGCCGTGGAGCTGAATGGACTTATGTTGGACATAGTTCCTCGTTTCCTGACGTTGGCGACGATGCAGGCAACTTGGCAAAACACCGCATGTGCAACGCAAAATCAATACCAGGCTGCAAAGCCTTCCACATCCCCAAGGAGGATACTTCCTCTTCGACAGAAGTTGCGGTTGGAGATGATGCTCTAGGAGATCCACTTACTGATCAGGTGCTTGTCTTTAAACACAAGGGTAAATTCCACGCGGTCGACCATGTAAGCAAACAGTCTCCAGCTAATGGTCATTTCTATGGAACTAACACCGAGCCCTTAGTCATGCCCGCATAGTCAGTTTCCTCTTTCACGGGGGACTCCTTTTGACATTGAGGATTTTGGGGTTACCCTCAGCGTGGGACTGCAGTGTCCGAAGCATGACTGGTCCTTTGACTTGTTCACCGGCATGTCCGATCGTGGAAGCTACAGACTCAAGACGTGGGAGGTCCAGCTCAGAGATATCAAAGAAGCAGCAGCCTCTGAACCGAATGAAAAGATGGATGCAGAAGCGGAAAAAGAAGTTTGGGTCAGGAGGAAGCAAAGAATAGGTTGATGCAGTCTCTGCTTCCACCATCACCGATAGTCGGCAAACATTGGGCAAACGCAAACCTCATATCTGGATACAATGGACCGTGAGCGGCTTCAGTGGCATTGTATGCAACCCAAGCTCAAGCAAACAGACACAATTAAAATGCGTCTCAACTGGCGGCTGAAAATGCTGTTCTGGCCACTCATGTCAAGGAACGCGGCTGACATCGGCTGATAAATCACAGAGGGGGAAGTAAACGCAAGCACCGATTGGTCCTCGAGGACTTGCATACACCATTGTTATTGTCAAGGGATTGTTCAATCTCGTTGGCTGATTCCTTGTCAGGCCTAGGCAGCGTCATCATCCGACGGGACGGCCACGTAACAGGTGAATACACTTGGAGCTCCAGAGGCAATCAAGATCAATCAACATGCCTGCCATGTGGCCATGTGGCTGGGACAACTGTCAATTACCAGCCGTTCAACGAGTTGGCGACTGCTTGCTCTGCAACAGGCACCTTTGCCGGCTCCATTTGCAACAACCATGGCATGGATGTCCCAATCCAGAGGTAATTACTTTGCACCCCTTGATGCCAAAGAATGTGTCTCTGATGATAATACCAGTCTAATTGGAACGAGTATAGCGCTCAGTATGCTGCAGCAGAAGCCCGACGTCTAGACAAGCTGTGCAGGAGAATTGATGGCGCCAAGCTCTGTGCACGCGCATCGCAAGTGCGCAGTGGCATCAATGTGCCATGTTCAATAGATTTGTCGCCTGAGAGCCTTTCAGCTATGATGGGCGGCCAGAACTGCCATGCAGAAATCAAATTCGAGGATGGTGTGGTATGGATTGCACGGTTCCGGCTTTCCAGTGCGATATCACCGCCAACTGAGGTCCGGGACTACGTGCTACAGAGCGAAGCTACAACTATGCAGTTCTTGGACCGTCACACGCGTATTTCTTCTCCTCGCATATTCGACTGGGCATGCGAGTCAGACCCGACAAACACGATTGGCGTTGGCTATATACTGATGGAGAAGATGCCTGGCACGCCTCTGGAATGGCAAAGCGCAACCGCTATCCAGAAGGACAAGATTGTGCGGCAACTAGCAGAAATCATGCTCGAAATAGAGAGACACCCGTTTGATCAGCTCGGCTCGCTCATCGCCACGGCGGCGAGCGGCGAGACGACCTCGGGGGCAGCCGACGTATCCCATATGCAGTTGGGTGGTCTGGCCCAGCATTCTACATTCAAGTCGGGGGATGGTGGCAGGCCATTGGGGCCGTTCCATTCCTCGCAGGATGCATTCCGTGCCATTGTAGAGGCACATCTCCGAATGATTGTGGCCGGTGAGATCGGAACAGCTGAGAACGCCCTTGATGTCTTCCTAGCCCACCGGTTTAGACTTGACCTTCTCGACAAGGTTTCGGAGCAAATTGGGACAGCCAGCAACGGCGGTGAGCAGTTCTTCTTGAAGCATGCGGATGACAAAGGTGACCATATCCTTGTAAATGCCGACTTCGACATAGTAGGCATAATCGATTGGGAATGGTGCAGCACCACCTCGAAGCAAGAAGCCTTCTCCTCGCCGTGCATGATGTGGCCAGTCGCGGCCTTCTACGATGGCTCTAATGAGCTTGCAGAAGAGGAGATCCTCTTGGCTCATGTGTTCCGGGAGAGCGGTCGAGAGGATCTCGCTTGCTACGTGCTAGATGGGCGTAAGATCCAGAGGTTGCTGTTCGCCATCGGCCCAGGCGGGGCATCGCACACGAATACAAGGACGCTCGCTAGCCTCTTCATGGGCCTCAAGCAAGCTTTTGACGGACATGGCTTCGAGACAGATCGGCAAGGGGTGGAAGACAGGTGGAAGATTTGGAAGGCAAAAGCGCTCCAGGACTGGGAGCATGAAGATAAGTTGAAGGCTGTATTGAGTAGCAAATGATGCATGGCCAAGCTCACCAAGGATACTTTTAAGAAGCTAAAGAAGGAAAATATCAAAGTGCTTTATGCTGGGCTAAGGATATGTTGATGTGTATAGTTATGCAGTCAGCGAACCAAAACATAAATCAATTCCATCTATCTACTGAGCGAATGTTACTATCCAAGTTCCTTATCATCCATTTCCATCTGTCCATTCCTAGCGCCTCTTCCCCATAAAATACCGCCAGTATCAACCTTACTCTGCCTTGAAACTAGAATCGTCCATAAACCATGGATGACGGAGGATCTCTTCAGCCGATGGTCTCTTGGCAGGATCGTACTGAAGAATCCATCGAATGAGCTTCTTGACCTCCTCTGCCTCTTCATCGGTCATGTCTGGGCTCTTCTCGTCGAAGGCTTCCTCCATAGTAGACATCTCAGACTTTTCCGGCTTATTCGGCTCTCCACCATCTCTGACACCGCCAAGCGACCAATTGTACAATTCTCTGTCTTTGGTGTAGTAGCGCGAGGAAGTCTTCCAGTGGCTAAAAAGCTCATCAGGTAGTGGGCCAAGCCTGTCCTGAATCTCAAGAAGATGGTCGTCGTCTTCTTCGGTCTCGTCATGGTATGGACCATACATGATGAAGAGGGGTCGTGCAGTGATCAATTCAAAAACAAGACATCCGAAGCTCCAAATATCCTGAGCCTTGCCGAATTCTCCTTTGAGAACCGGCTCCGGAGCTCGAAGGCCGAAAGGGACTATCGGTTCCTCGGGAGGGTCGCTCAGGAAGTATGCTACGCGCTGTTGGCCTAAATTCATTTGAGGAGTGAATGTACTTACCGCCACCCATGTCGGCTAGTTTTACCTTGAGGTTCTCATCAATATCTGTGTGGTCAACTAGCGGCTCTGCGGCCAACAGATACTCGGGCGCCCATTTGTCTTTCTTGCCATCAATTCTCTTAATTCGATCGTGCTCGTCCGGCTCTTCCTGCTGGCATACGGTGGCTTCACCGCAGGAATCAATGTTGTTGAGCGAGAACAGCATGTTTCCTGGCTGAAAGTCTGCATGGGAGATACCGTTCTCGTGAAGAAAAACCAACCCTTTCAGGGAATCCCTGAGGATGCGTTTTGCCATCTGGGGCGGATACTGAAACTCACTCGGCGGCCTCTCCGCTCTGCAGGCAAGATCGAAAAGCATTTGGTTGGCGGATGGGCCCATGGGCTCAAAAACGAGACATTCGTGCGTACCGTTGGGGCCTGTATGCTCAAACTCGGTGAGAAGCTGCGTGGTACGCTGAGGTGCTTCCAAGGGAGCGACCTTGGCAAGATGGTTCAAGATTTGCACCTCGTGGGATTCCTTCGACTTGTCCGAGACAGTGATCTTTAAGGCCACATATCGAGAGTTACTATTAATAATTTAAGCAAGCGGCCAGTGTTGTCTGGGGGGTTCAACTTGCATCAAGTCATGGGCGAGCCAGACAGTAGAGAAAGATCCGTCTCCAAGTTTCCGAATAACCTTATACTGGCCATCATTGAAGACATCACCCAGATTAACCGGGTGGTAGCCTCCAGGACGGTATTCATTGGGATTCTCGCCAGGGGATGAACCGTTTTTCAGCCTCCATTTGAAAGGAGGCGTTGGCGTTGGTGGAGGAGAGTCGCTTATTTCTGCCATGTTGACGTGTTTTGTGAGCGTGTTTTGTAAGCGTGTTTTGAAGAGTATTGCGGACATTTAACAGGTGGAAGCGAAGGGTTTATAAGTTTCTGGAATTCATCACATACAATAGATATTGGAAGTCCTGTTACTGTTGGTCTTGTTGTGCTCGGGCAACAGCAACCCGGGAGGATGATTAGCTTCATACAACCAAAATAGAATAAGTAGGATGGCTCATCATATTGTCATTTAGTTGCAACCAGCTTTAACCCCACCAACGGTGTCTTACTGTCTAACTAGGTAGGTCAATGCCGCAAAATCAGGGAGGGAATTGCATCACGATAGACCAGTCTCGGGCCTCATGTCTAAGCCCCAGCCAGACTCGGAAAATGAAGAGCCGAAGCTGCGACAAAGGGGTGAGTAAACTCGACCGGATACACCCAAGTTTGCCATTATTAGCTACCATGCTGGATGGGATCACAGGCCATGGCCCGCGCCATGACAATAGGCCTCGATAGCAAACACTCTTTGTCTTGAACTTGTGGGGGGCGCCAGATGTGGCAGCCAAGATCTGTTTCATGTTGAAAGAACTGAGCTGCATGTGGTTCATCTGTCCTTTGTTTCCGCTCTAACCTTGGTTCTCGCTTTGAACCAGAACATGGAGGGTGGCCGGTTGGCCTCTCAGTCGTAGCATCGCCTTGGCCCAGCACTTTTAGGCTTTGAACAAACAGTAATCTGTGTACAGTGAATTCATTGCCCAACTTTAGGCAGAACAACTTATCTTGTTCTCGGTTCAGTCTGATACATGTTTCGATGATAGGTGTTATATGTCGGTACTGGCGAACAAGCACATGAACGACGAACAACCAGATGAGTCCACCGTTCACCGAGAACACTCTCCCCAGGATATATTTATATCTTCTCGTGTCTATATAAACTAGATTCCTCGGGATCCAGTTGACGTTTTCAACCCTCAGCCGGTCTCCTGTCTACCACACAAACTCCAAATTCCACAAACTCCCATTAACTCTGCTTGACTCAGATACCAAAATTGCCGTCCACCTTTGTGTTGTGACTTGAAGCATTTTTACGCCTTCAACCTATAACCGATCCACACACAACCACCAACGTCGCTGCCGTCAACATGGACGCTGCCAATGTCAAATTCGAGAATAATATGTATTTGGGCCGGGGAAGGGATCGGCAAGAAGGTCTTGCCATTAGAGACGAAATCGCCAGATTTACGGTAGAACAAGCTCCTTCTGAAGCTGCTTTTGCAACCGTCGTGGCTGGCTGGCACCGCAGTCCCAGTGACGAGAAAGAACACTGTACCGTGGACTACAGAAACGACAAGTACAAGATTCTTAAGCGTAAGCATGTTTACAACACTGACCAGCCACCCCATGAGCACATACTTAGAGTGCGTTGATCTGCATCCAGCGTCCAGCTTGAACCAACTGGCAGCAGCTCTTTTACCAATTGGTGTTGAACTGGCGTGGTGGATTTTTCGTGATTGTTATTGACTTGATTGATTTCTTGCTGTCTGATGTACTTTATTGATCTCTCTGTTAGGGTGATGTTTGAATCTATTTTCTGCCAGGTTTTTTTTTTTTTTTTTTT
>JAJJWO010000216.1:24712-54920 GCA_021655895.1 Fusarium sp. NRRL 66739
TATGCTTAATTAATATATATTTAACTTGCATTGACCTCTAGGCATCTTATCTGGCAATCTTACAAAAAGTCCATGTCTTCTTCCCCTCCTTTAGGCTATTCCTATTTAAGATGCCTTCTGTCAGGTGACTTTTCCTGTCCTTCTTCCGAGGTGTAGTTAGTCAAAATGCATTATATATTATTATGTTATTCCTTAAATATTTATAATAGCTTCGGTTTAGGAGGTTCCTTCGCTCAGAGGCCGCAAGGCATCTCAGCTCTGTTACTTACCCAGCTCTCTGGAACGACCGAGTAAACTCCGTTCCAGGGACCCCCACAGAAGCGGAGTTGGCACACCGTACATACTGGGCCGAGATAGATACAGTACCAGGCTATTATAGAAAACATTGAGCAATATTACTAATTGCCTCACACTTGCATCGTGGCAATGTCCAGAATCAGCCGTTCACATGCATGCTCGGTTGAGGCCGATCAGGATCAGCTGTTGATCAAAGTGGTTCTACATCCGATTAGATGGGGACGTGAAAAATTGATTGATTAGATAAAACGACCGCTAAAAGATGCCAAGCGGGGCGAAGGATCATATCTACAAGATCTAATGTGAGTCTGGAAACCATCTCCGTCCTACCTTGTTTTCTGCCTCTTGACATCCATCCAAAACCCCTCACACACCCTAGCTAGCCTAGCCACTAATACCCAACCAGCTGGTTTATCAATCTTGCACACATACTCTTTATCTAGCTCGCTCCCCCTCATGTCTAGTTAGACCATGTATAGTAGGCCAAGGATCCATAGCTTGGTCTCCTGGCCTCCTGGCCTCTTCCAAGTCTAGCACTTGAAGCTTGGCACTTTTGCCAAGAGTAGAGTCTTGTGCGTGAAAAGCTTTTCGCCTCTTGGTCGTGGATACAAAGCTCGGGGTTCCCCAGCAGATCGTTCCTCTGCCTCGTCACCTTCATCTCTCTCTCACAACCCAACACACCACCACATCGCCTGCGTCAGAGTGCTGGTCCAGGCAAAATGAACCCCATCACGGTCGGAGCACCTCACCAGGATGCCAGGTCTTCTGGTGACGAAGAGAAGAACAGTGCCGTCCCTCATACTGCGTCCGCTGGTGTCCAAGCCGATGGCGACTCTAACTTTGAGTCCGAGGGCGAATACCAGCAAGGTATTGAACGCGTTCGCGCCATCACCTCTGTCTGGACTAAGAAGACCTTGATCAGCATGTTTCTCATGTAAGTAAGCTCTTTGCTGTTGCTGTCGGACACCCCTATCTAATCCTCTCCTCAAGGTTGTACCTCATCTCCTTCGTCGACATGATTATGAACTATGTCGATTCTGCCCTCAACCCATACATCACTTCGAGCTTCGGCGCCCACGGTCTCCTCAACATCGGCAGCATCTTGGCCTCTATCATCGGTGCCTGCGCTCCCTTGCCCCTAGCCAAGGCCATCGATGTCTGGGGCCGTGTCGAGGGCTTTGCCTTTATGATGGTGGTCTGCATCGTTGGCATGATCATGAAGGCAACTTGTACCACTGTCCAGATGTACATTGGCGCTCACATTCTCTACTGGGTCGGCCACATCGGAGTCATGTATGTGATTGGCGTCATGTTGGCCGATATGACTACCCTGACCAACCGTGCTCTCATCTACGGTATCAACACCACTCCCCGTATCGTCGCCACCTTTGCCAGTCCCGCCATTGCCACGGGCTTCTACGAGAACCTCAACTTCCGCTGGGCCTTTGGTGCATTCGCCATCATCATCGCTGCCTGCAGTGTCCCTGCCATGGCCACCATGGTCTACATGTTCCGCTCGGCCACAAAGCAGGGCGTCATTTTCAGGAACCGATCTGACCGCACCGTCCTCCAGTCTCTCAAGTTCTACGTGGTCGAGTTTGACATTGTGGGAGTTCTGCTGTTGTGTGCTTGCATCTCCTGCCTTCTTCTCCCATACAGCCTGGCCCCTTATGCCCCCGAGTACTGGACAACCCCTTACATCATCGCTCTCGAGGTCCTCGGAGTGGTCCTGATCCCCGTCTTCTATGTCTGGGAGGCTAAGCTGGCGCCTGTCCAATTCTTGCCCTTCAAGTACCTTAAGCAGGGGACCATTATCGGCTCATGCTTGCTCAACGCCATCATGTTCATGTCAACCTTCAGCTGGAATGCTTATTTCGGCTCTTACCTCCAGGTTGTCAACAGACTGAGCATTTCTAATGCCAACTATGTCCTGAATGCCTACTCGCTCACTTCTTCCGTCGTTGCGCCTTTCGTTGGATGGTTCGTTTCCTACACTGGAAACCTCAAGTGGACTGCTATGGCTGGTGCTCCTGTCATGCTTCTCGGTACAGCACTCATCATTCCTTTCCGGTCAGAGCACATCAATGTCGGTCTTCTGGCCTTCACTCAGATCCTTGTTGGCTTCGGCGCGGGTGTCTTCGCGACCGTTGATCGAGTTGCCGTCATGGCCCCCGTTTCCCATCAATATCTGGCTGTCACTAGCGCCCTGTCTGGTTTGTTTGGTGGTGTTGGCTCTGGCATTGGCTATGCTATCGCTGGAGCTTTCTGGAACAACGTTATGCCTGCCCAGTTGGCCCAGCGTCTCCCAGAGGCTGCCAAGGCCAATGCCACTATTATCTTTGGCGATATCGTCATTCAGAAATCTTTCGCCGATGGCTCCCTTGAACGTGAAGCCATCGTCGCTGCATATGCACACACCATGAGGCTCATGGCCATCACTGGTGTTGCAACTATGCCTCTGTGTGTTCTTTCTATCCTTATCTGGAGAAACATTAATGTCAAGAAGGTGGAAGAGGAGAAGGGCAAGCAGACTAAAGGCATGGTCTTCTGAGACTGGAAAACGTGTTGCTTATACGGTGTGGAAGTAGTTGATTCAAAGGCCTATATGCCACCAAGGCTAGGTATAAGTAGAAGGCAGAAGCCGGCAAATGGGACGTTGATATACCTCGGCCAGCATTATATTTCGCTGGCTTGAGTATTGGCTTGACTCCCTGGTCGCACTCCATAATATAGATAATTCAAACACTACTTTGATAGTTGCTACTTTTGAATAACGCCCCAGATGTTTTAGTAAAGTGTCTGCCCGTCACGCTTACATTTGAGCTACGAAATACCTCTAAATCATCGATTCTTAAACTCTTGAAATACATCATGTACTTATCTAAGCGCTTTATCATCATACCATATCTGCCCAAGAGAGTAGTCAATTTACATCATTACCACCTCATTCATGCAGCTTGTGATTGACCGATTCTCCACCCTCGCTCTTCTTCCTGCGTTGTCACATGAACCAATATCAAATTTTATTGACTGAAATGGTAGTGGCTTGGAGATAGATAGAAAGAGACACTCTTTCAAGCTCACAGCCAATGGGTGACGGGGCTTGACAGATAGAATGGTGGAGGACATGTATGTCTTACATCAGCTGCCAACGATCAGGTCTAGAGCGGAGTAGAGAGACAGCGATACCATCAGAAGAGAAATAGAAATTGACAGAATATCTTAATTATAGGACAAAAGATAGGTGTCCGCGTTTGAGCAGTGATTAGTGCTGCGGTGTAGCTGGATAAGGTGAAAACCATCACAAGCAGCACCGTCCATGTTTCTTATTTATCACGTGCAGTCAGCCTCCGTCAGCCGGTTCAGGTGTCATAGGCAACTCCATTTACATGAAGTGGTGATGGAATATATTGTGTACATAGCAAATGGCGTGACGATCAAGTGTGCCTCATCTTCTCTCGGACAACACTCTGGAGTACCAATATGCTACAATTGTTATATTGGCCATTCCTAACCACGACTTGGTTGGCTTTGCACATGATCACTACAAATTACGTGGGAGCGATCGGCAGTATGAATCGTCTTTTCCTATCACCCGTCTGGATTTTGAGCAATCCAGCAACATGCTGCCACTCGACTTTAAGCATATCTCACGGCCCAAAGTCGCCCCTACAAACACCTGAGAACTACAGGCTTCAGCTTAAATCTTTCTTGATATATCTCTTGCTTTGTAGATCTCAGTCCGAAGGTAAATGAGAGCTGTGTAACCTTTGTGAAGCATCATCTTGTGAAAGATAATGCCACTCCTGTGGCCAGTTTCTATCCTTGACGTGCTGTAACGTCTTCTACGCAAGTTCAAACCCTCAACTCCTGGCTGAGAGGAGAAGTCCGAGGATTCTCAAGTAACTATTCGATCCAACAGTCTTCTCACCGCTGTATCAGCCACATCCAGGAGATGTCCTGCCTGCTGATGCAGGTCTCACCACAATGTGACAGAGTGATCTAGAGCTCCCTACCCCGCGTTCCTCATGCGAGAGGAATAAGGGTAGCCTGACGTGATGTGTATTTCTATTGTGCTAAGGTGCTTGACTGTGATTCATCTGAACTAGTAGAATACTTGGACAAGAGATATATAATACCAATGCCTCTTGTCCAAGTATTCTACTCAAACCATCCCACACAGCTTTCAACCATCACTCCGATCTTTGAGAAAGAATTGTTCTCATCGCACCATGTCTAGCTTCGCATCATTTCCCATCACAGGCATCAATGTCGATGGCAAAATTCATCCAAGGCCAGAGATCAACGCCTGGGCCAAGAGTAACGCTATTCAGTTCTCCCTCTACATCCGAGCTCTGCAACTCTTCCAGGCCATCCCTTTCCAAGATGTAAAGTCCTACTTCCAGGTTGCCGGCATCCACGGCCTCCCTGCAATCCCCTGGGACAATGATCCAAGCCCTATGGAGGCAAGCAAATCTTACAACGATAAGTATGCTGAAAAGGGAGGAGACATGACCCCGGACTTTTATTGTCCGCACAACTCTCTCCTTTTCCCAACGTGGCACCGCGTCTATGTGCTGCTGTTTGAACAGCGGCTATGGGAGATTATGAATACGCAGATCGTGCCTCAAGTGACTGGCTCTGAGCAGGCCGCGTGGCAAGACGCTGCCAACAGTTGGCGATTGCCATACTGGGACTGGGCGGCGAACCCTCAGGTTCCAGATGTTGTTCGCGAAGAAACAGTCTCCATCATCGAGCTTGACGGTACGACTTTGACAGTCACTTCCAACCCGCTCTACAAGTTCAGCACGGGGGCCGACGTTTCAAAAGACTGGTTCAGCTCCTCTTCTGAACGATAGGTCTAGCTTCGGGCAATGGGCTATCTTTAACGATGCTCCTGTAAGAGTCTCTCTCGAGTTCATGTTTCTCGGCCACCACTAACAACAAATCACGCAGCTATCTTACACCTCTGGCACCAGCAGATGGGGTCTGAGTAACAGTAAAGACGGCGCCAACGTCTTGTCACCTCAGCAGACCGCGGGCGTTGAAAACAATCTCTTCGTCGACAAAGCACTTCAAGATCCCGAATGGTCAGTAATTCCTTCTACTGGCTTCAACGGCACGATTCTGGATCAGGTCAGCCGACTGTTCGTGGCAACCAACTTTGACAACTACGCCGAGTTTGCCACGACTGCACATGGCGGTGGTGAGCCCAATGGCTGGCTATCCGTTGAGATGATCCATAACTACATCCACGACCTGGTCGGGGGCGTAGGATGGACCCTGGACCCCTCTCAGACAACTGGTAGTGGTGATGTGCAAGATCAATATGGCCATATGGCTGACCTTGGAACCGCTGCGTTTGACCCCATTTTCTGGCTGCATCACTGCAACGTCGACCGTCAGTTTGCTATCTATCAGCACAATAATGGATACGGACAATGGTTCACGGGCGCCAAAGAGGGTACCGACCCAACCAGCTCCGATAACCTGTATCCATTTCACAGAAATACCACTTTCGCCAGCTGGAACTCTGACAATACTCGATATATGGACAAACTGGGATACACCTATCCCGATCTCGCACCTGAAACAGACTCGGACGCTGGTACAGCTCCCCCCGAGCTGGTCCAGAAGCGCCTCACGGAAAAGTATGGAGTCCTTCGAAAGCTGCTCGCCAAGGTTGGTTCCGAAGACAAGATCGAGGGCCTTTGAGAACGACTTTGTCATCAACGTCATCTACAATCGATTTGCCTTGGACGGAAACAGCTACATAATCCATTTCTTCATCGGCAAAGAAAGCGACATTCCAAAGTCCCCAGCGGATTACAAGTTGAGCCCTGACCATGTTGGCAGCATCCACACATTCTCTGCCAGCTACTGGACTCGCGGCAACAAGAACGGCATCAAGTGTGACAACTGCTAGAAGCAGCAAGAGTCTCATCAGCTGTCCAAGGGCCAGGTCCCAGTTACACTTCAGCTACTCCAGCGAGCTTTGAGCAAGGACGAGAGATGGGCCGCCATTAGCCACCTTGGAAAGGCCCATGTGGTTGAGTACTTGGCCAAGCACTTGCACTGGAGAGCTGTTGCTGTGGGTGTTTTCCCTTCGTGTTGTTTTCGAGTTACTGTTCGTGGTTTCGAGAGGCCAATGCTAACGAAATTGTACTCTAGGTACCAAACAAACTCCTCGAAACAGGGGATCTGCCCGATCTCAAGGTATTCTTCAAGGCGGGAAATGCTGAGCATCCACAAGATCCGGCCAAGCCATCCAGATACTTTGGCTATGAGCACCAGTGGGAGGTAACCAAAGGTAAAGCTGGAGGGGCAAAGCCTGAATAACTACAAGTCAATGTGTATGGGCGGGAAAAGACGAAAAGGAATAAAGATGGGCGTCTAATTGTTATTAGCAAATGGTACAGCCGCGTATAGAAATATTGTCTGGCTATGACTATTATACTCGCAATCAGCTCGAGTCATGTATATGCTCCTGGGCAATTCTTTCGGTCTGAACCCGAACAGCTACATAACTTGCAATGATCTCGCCTAGAAAACCATCAGACATTTCGATGTATACTCTCATCTCCCACCATTTTCCACCGCCAGGCTTCTTCGTCTTCCACACCGCCGCTACCAACCTATCGTAAGCATCAAGAAGACATAGTATGCGCCCCCTGGCACCATCACCATCCAATGTTATTTTGCGAGTATTCCACAGCAGCACACCTTGTGAGCTACGCCATAAGACGCCAGCGCCAGAGACTGACCAGGCAGTTTCATCCGCAGCCTTCATCTGGTACGTGCTCCATGTCTTTCGGGTCGTTACTTGGCGGTCTAGCACCTGGATATCCGCATCCCAGGAGGTCCCGCCACGAAGGTGGACTTGTGCCATCTCCAATGTTTGACCGTCTTTGGGCTGCATGAAAATACGGAAATGAGGACCAGACTCGTGTCGGTTCCAGCTACAGCTGGAGGACTGGAGGTACTGCAACTCTTTCTTGTCACCAGGTTGCTCAGCAGCCATTCCAGGCGTGCCAATGGTGTAAGGCGTTGGGAACTCGGGCGTGAGGCTGGCGAATGATGAAGGTATCTTGTATCTGCCCTTTTCTATTCCTAGTTTCAGCAATGGCGCCAGATTGACGAAACGCCTCTGAGGGTTGATGATCCAATCTTTGTTCACAGGAACTGGTAGGCCAACGGGACTCTTGAGCACTTTGGCTCCTGTCGCAGCAGCTTTGTCCGGTATGGCCTCGTTCAGGATCAAGTCTGATTCATCATACTTGACTTTTGAGTGCGCGTTACCCTCAGAAATGAGGCGTAGACCACAGCGTTGGCAGAAGAAGGCAAGTGAACTATCCATTCCGTTGCCCAAGAGGCAGCAGGCGCATACCAATGTAAATAGGCAGAATATGAAGATGCTGCAGATTGTGAGATTTTCTATTCTGGCCAACGATCAAGGGGTTTTGACTTACTCTAAGCCTATTGACCTGCTGGCAGTTGGTACTATAGAGGGCTCGTCCTTGTGGCCACATGCTGGGCAGCGCGCAACAGGGGTATCTGAATACACGATCTGAGGGTCTTTTGGAGTCGAAGAAGCCATGTTAACGACTGTTCTTGGACCTGCCGTGACTTTATTTGGACTTGGTCAGCCGGAACCTCTGACTGTCTCTCGGCCGGTTATTATATGATTTGTCCTTTCACACCACACCTCAAATGATTCTGCCTCACGTTGTGGCTTAGAATGGGCCAATTAGTGAGAGAGAGATGGCCACGTGCTTCATACTGGCCCATTTAGCGAACTAGATCAATATTGCCAAGAGATGTTATCAAAATTAATGTTTTACAATAGGGTAGATACAAATATTTTGGAATCACCGCAAGAAGGTTTTGTTGTGTATCACTGTGAGTGTATCATAAAGACATGCCTCTACTTGTCGCGTTCGCCAATCAAATCCCAGTAGACACTTGTTTGAAATTGCAACCTTTCGGTTTGCAGTGTTTGTCAGATAATACTATTAGAAACTCTTCGGTAATCTACAAGGTGGAACAAAGAAAAGGTCATTCACGGCAAAGACCGCCAGTACTTTACTCCGTAGTACCCAAGCAACCCGGTACCTGACACCGCAGTTGCCAAGAAAAACATTAAGCCGGTCAAAATACCCTGCTCGAAAAATCCAATGACTGGTGCCTTTCGTACTCGCTTCATCTCTCTGAGCTTCGTGGTCGCCTCTTTGTCCAAGGCCCGGAGCACAGAGGACGAGGAGCCGCTGAAAGTTTTACCCAGTTTCTTATCGGTATCAGAGAGGTTGATATACTTTGGCTTTGGTCGGGAGAAGAGGCTCTTCTGATAGAGACTGTGGCTGCCAAGTTGGGGAGGATGGCCAGACGGGGCAATAGGAGAATCTGCTTAAGCTTTAGCCGCATACATCAAGAGACAGACTATTCTTTCGATACTTACATAGTAGCGCGGTAGGGATGTGATTCACAAAACTGACGGCAGTGTCCAGAAACTGAGTCAAGTATTTGGCCATTCGTGGTGTGGTGAAGATATAAGCGGCAGCCAGTGATCCAACGCTATAGAGGAGGTCAGGCTTCTGGAGATAGCATCGGCGATGAAGAGACTAGGTTACCTTGCAGAGGCGTCGATTGCATCGTCCATACTAGACACCGAGTGAACTATGAGCGTGGTCTCGGCAACCTTTTGCTTGAGTAGAGCAGATTGTCTAACGCCGATTAGCTTCAGATTATCCATATCAAATCTCAAAAAGAATAAAAGTACCTGTTCTGAACCTCGAGGATTACTCCGTTTGAACCGGACAAAACAACATGCACCGAATCATCCTTCTCAGCCTGCTTTGCTAGCTCTGATTGTCCTGTTTTGGTCTTGCTGGGCGTGTTTGCGAGGAAATCAGTACTCTGCTGAACAAGAGCTCGTAACAAGTCTTTCTTGACCCATTCATTGACGAGAACAACGTCTGGTGCGTAAGGCGCCTTTCCTTGTAGTCCAAATCGAGCGGTGAGGAGAGCTTTTGCAGCTGATTGTATGTCTGCGTCTCTCTCGACGAAGGCTACTACAGGTGTTTGTGGTTCCGAAACAATATTATCTCTGAGGATTGGCGCGGCTGTTCCATTCTGGGAAACTCGAATGTGTGAATGGCCAATATTCTCTGCTGTGACAGCCTGGTTTGAAACTGCAAAGATGTCACGGTCTAGTGACTTTTGGATCAACTCAAAGACAAGACGCGGTATCTCTCTCAGTGAATTTTGAGCCTGAATTTGTTAAATCAAGGTCACCTAGAATCAACTGCGAGGTGACGTACCTGGACTATAATGCAATTCCCTGCTGCAAGAGCCGGCACCAAAGCCGCAATCAAACTGTAAAAGAATGCATGAGACGAAGGCTCAATAACGACAATTCCAATAGGCTCTCGGCTTGTTGTATCATCATTACCGTTGGCAACAGAGTATTCGAGCTCAACCTCCTCCTCAGGATCAATCGAGTTGTAAGCCTCGACAATAATCTGCAAAGCAAGCCAATACTCTACTTTGACTTCTGCAGGCTGATGACCAGTGTCCTTGGCGATTGCGTCTTGAACTTTCACAGCGTTCTCTGCAAGGGTTTCATGGAGGAGCTTTAGTTGGTCTTTTCGATAGAAGGGGTTATGAACTCGGCCGTCTATGGCTGCTGATCTTACTGCTGCGAACGGCCTCGTCATTGTGAAAGTGGCTCTTGATAGGAAGTACACAGCTGTTGGAGAAGAGCCTAATGGTCTAATTTAAGCCTATCAACGAGCCTATCACCACCAAAGTTGGAGTGTCTTCTAAGTCTGGGGTCCTCCCCGACTTGTCCGTCGGTTCGGGAGTGGCCTTGGGACTCCCTCCACATCCCGAGTGGAGATATCCCCGTATTCGAATGAGGCCAAAGAAATGGACGCCAGGTCTTTTGTATTTTGCCGGATACTCTAAGAAACACTTGGCCTCACTACTTCTAGTTGACAACAGGCTTTCAGCTCATCACACAAATATCAACATTATGTCAACTCTCACTAGCACTCAGGCCCAGGCCTCGCAGAATGGCAGGCTTTACAGTAACGTCTTGCGAGATTATGAGCTCCATCACTCCCAGGGGCATGAATCCACGTCCGAATCTCAGTCATTAACAAACTCCGTCGACCATCCTGAGTTTGACATTCCTTATAGGCGTGTACCAGCGTACAGGCCTCTCAACACAGACCCAGCGCACGTAGCTGAGGTCAGAGTCTATCTTAGCCGGGTCGAGCAGTTTATTCTCTTCTGCATGTTCCGTGGGCTTCATGTCAATGCTGTTAGTCCTCCTCAGAGTTAATGACTGTGTGCTAATTTTCAATAGGGAGCTGCTCAATACTGGCGAGCTTCAGTGGGCAGGTTCACTGACCGTGTATGGAGGTATCCTATTGGTGGCGAGTATTAGCGGTTGCGATGTAAAATGAGTACATAGTCTGGATGCTATTCAAGTAATTGGAATGTCTTTTCTTTCTAAGCAAAACCAACATTTAAGAGTTCTTCCTCTAACGCCTGAAAGGCAAATAATCCTATTGAGCTTTTTAATTCCATTAATCCTGTATTACTTGGGCTCTCTCATCAACTTTGCAACGCGATTTCATGCTTCTTTAATATGTTTCAGATTCCCTCTTCCATGTTAAATATTCAATATTCTCTCTATATTCTTTGGTGAATTTAAGATGCTTTCGTATTAGCCAAAATCCAGGTCGTATAATCGTCTACTCAGATGCCTTGACTCCCTCCATGGTGCCATAATCCTCTCCCAACTCCTTGTTTCCAGCCTTGACTGCCAATGATGGCAAAAGTACATAGAGCATCCTAGCCCACTCCGTATCGCTGGTATTCCTCCACGCATGCATAGTCGCTCTCTGCACACAGACGTCGCCCCTCTTCAAGACCCTCGTCTCGCCCGAATCAAGAATAAGTTCCACCTCTCCCTCCAGAACAACACCATAGTCAAGACTGACGGTCCTGTGCATGGCCGAGTAAAGCCCAGGGCACATATCAACATACCGGAGGACGGTGCCAGTTGAAATGGTCAACCCTGGTGGGCTGGCAAGAAGATCCTGGTAGGACTTGATGTCGGTGTTGTTGGTGAGTTGCACAGGGAACTCTTTTGTGGCATATCCCAAGGCAAAGTGAGCATCTTTGGTAGGGAGTTCGTAGAAGGGAGCAGCTGTCTCAACGGTTTTGTCAATGACTGCTTTGCCGTCCTCGTCGTGAGTGGTGATGTAGCGGTGTGGTTGTCTGAGGTTGCCGTTGAGAGCCATTGTGAAGATGATGTCCGCGATAACGAGTAATCTTTAGAGTATTGAAAATTGTATTCTTTCTATGTCACTGGTTTCTGTTCTCAACCAAGTCACTTTATAGTACCGCCTGCCGTTGCATCTGCCGATCGGGATGTGGAGAGACTTCCTATGACCTAGTTACGGCATATTCAACACGGAATCTACTCCGCACGTTCCGAAATCAAAGGTCAGATGAAAGGTTCGCTTCTATAGTTATAGAGGTTAATAAGTTGTTTCGGGGCACTCGGTTCGTCTTGTTCGATATCAAGCAGCACAACAAGCATTATCGACGGTAGAAACACTTGCAAGATGACAACTGCCGACTTTTCGCATCATTTCTCCGACAAGAACACACCTTTTGGTATTGCCTCCTCCAAGAAGCACGAGAACCCTCAAGCTGTTACTCGGCTCGGAAATACCGTCGTGTTTCTGCATGACTTGGAGGAACTGTACAAGACGGTGAAAGGGCTACCAGAGAATGTCTTTAACCAACCCACCCTGAACGCTTTTGCAGCCCTGCCCAGAAACGTGCATCAGTCTGTCCGCAGCCAGATTCAAAAGATCTTTGGACAACATGGCCTGGACGGGTTCCCCTCAACTAGCAGGGAAGATGTAGATGCCGTCACAATGCACTTACCCGTGGAAATCAAAGACTTTGCAGGTATTTAACTCAAACCCACTCCAAGATGGCTATTCTAACCCTGTAGACTTCTCATGCTCACTTCACCACGTCATCAAGGCTGGGCGTATAGTGGTCGGAAGCACTTCAGCGCCTCCTATCTTCTTCAAATTCCCTGTTGGCTATCAGGGTCGAACCAGCTCTATCGTGGTTTCGGGAACAGATATCGAGCGTCCATACGGGCAGTTTCGTAACACTTCGGTTTCCGATCCCCAGAGCGAGAACTTCACCGTCTTTGGGCCGTCTCAACAGGTTGACTATGAAGTCGAGCTTGCAGCTGTGGTTGGAAAGCCGCTGCCTTTCAAGAAGAGACTGAATGCTGAAGACGCGGAGGAGCATATCTTTGGCTTCGTTGTCCTCAACGACTGGAGTTGTAAGTACGCAGAGATTAGGACTAAGTTTGGATACTGACCAGCTGCTGTAGCGCGAGATATCCAGGGTTTCGAGATGTCACCTCTGGGCCCCTTCAATGGAAAAAGCATGGGCACTTCCATCTCGCCGTGGATCATCACCCTCGACGCTCTGGAGCCTTTCAAGACCAAGCCACTTCCTCAGCAGCCATTGGCAGCCACTTATCTCCGGCATCCTAACCCATCGACTTACTCCATTACGTTGAAAGTCGAGATCCTGGCAAATTCCAACGCGACAACTATAGGAGTCTGTCCTGTGGAATCTCTCTACTGGACTCTGCCGCAATTGGCAGCGCATGCCGTGAGCTCTGGCGCTGCACTTCGAACTGGTGATCTTTTGGCCACTGGTACAATCAGTGGGCCAGAGGATAGCAGTCGTGGTTGTTTGCTTGAGACTACTGAGGGTGGTACGAAGCCGTTGACTTTGAGTGATGGGTCACCACGAGGATTCCTCCAAGATGGAGACGTTGTTAGGATGACGGCTGTCGCAGGGGGGTCAGATTCTGGTGTTGGATTTGGTGAATGTGTTGGTCAACTTACACCAGCACGCCCTTACTGAAGCCTCAGAAGAGGGATAAGATATATCACCATGAGATAAAGTTAAGGGTCATGTGCTAAGAAGTCAATGAATTTTATATGACGGCATGTTGAGGTTGTGTATAATTTGACTGCTTGTATAGGCTTAACCTATGTGATTGTCACTCATAGCTATCTATTACCAAGTTTGCTAAACTTGATATGTCTAGAAGGAGACTACAGATGTAACCCCCCATTAACGTGAAGGAAATAAAAATCAAAGAAATATGCCGATCACAAACAGTAACATTGTACCGGTACTGCCTATGGCCGGGACAACAAAATATAATCGAGGGTTTGTGCAGCATTTATAAAAAATACCGAATCATCAAGAATCTATTCTACCCTGCGCGCATGAGAGAAATCGTCGATGCCCCGTCCCTCCTCCACCTTACTCTGAATAACCTCGTAAATCGGAATCTCGGAGAACCCAGTCGCGATATGATTCAATGTCGGCAAAGTATCCCAAGTACCAGCCGTGAGATTCATCTCGCAGCTACTGCCAACAGAGTCTCGTTCAACCTTGCGGGCTGTTGTCTCCAGTCCATTCTCGATGAAGACGGTATACTCTGCATCAGGAATGCCCCGGTTACCAACGGACGGAACATAGCGATAAAGAAGCAACCCTTGTTCCTTGGGGAGTTGGTCAGTGGGCTTTGCATCTTCCTCCTTCGTATCATTGCCCTCTTGCTTTGTATCTCGGCCAAGTCCCTTGATGACAATGTCCACGAACTTGGCGCCTCTCCAACTGCAGCGGATATTGGTAGCGGATTCGTCTTCTTCGACATCGATATCACAGAAGAGCTTTGGCATGCCCAGTTCCTCTCGACCGGTGATGATGGGATCGGTGAAGTTTTCAAACAAAACCGCAAGGAATGACCCGTAAATCTTACTTCCGTCTTTCTTTTCATACTGCACTCCGTGAATCCACAGACCAAAGAACTTGTAGCCACCTCCGCCAAGCCACTTCATATCCCTCAACTCTGTGCACGCAAAGCTTGCTTCGGCGAAGGTCCCTGGCTTGTAGAAGCTGAATTGGGAGTTGGGGAGCAGTGTCTTCAAGTAGGTAGCAGAAGACTTGAAGCGTACCGACCATGTCGTGAAAGCTGAATGTTCAGACGGATAGCGTCGTCCATAATGGTCTTGTCTAGGACTCGGCATGGGCCCAAATGAGACAGGAGATTTCCAGTGCACGTTGCCACTCTCGGACCAGAGCAGCTCTTTGAGTGCTCGAGAAGAGTTGTGCCACTCATCGTGGTTGAACATGTAGTTTATAAACTTCAACACTGTGGAATCGTAAGCATATAGCAGGAGTAAAGATGTGATGTCTTACTGCTGAAGTTGCCTCGGTTCTGGTCATTGAGATCTTGGCCTGCTTGCCTCGTAAACTCTTGAACCGAATGGGCCCTCTCATCTCGAAGCTTTTCGTACAAAGCAAGTCGCTTGGGGATATCGTCCTTTGTTGTTCCCAGAGGAAACAAAGCAGCCAGGGACGCTGCATCTTCGATTGCAATACCGCCTGTACGAGTTAGCAGTCATCAAGCAAACATCATCAGTTACTGTACCTCCTTGCCCTTGGTCTGTATTGGAGAAATCGTCAGTCAGGTTAATACAACAAACTCAATGCTCAAGACTTACGAGGCAAAAATGGATGAGCAGCGTCTCCGAGCAGTGCTAGTCGGCCCCTGTGCCACGTAGGAATGCGCCCCATGTCCAACAAGGTCCAGAGCTTCAATTCACTGGGGTCTACCAGCTCCACGAGGGCTCGCACTCTTGGCTCAAACTCGCTGTATACTTGACGAAGCAAGTCCTTGCTTCCATCTTGCCCCCAACCTGAACAAGGCGTATGGTCAGCCATCAGCTTCCTTTGTATTGACTCAACAAGACTCACTAGATCCCTTGTTGGCACCCGTCGTGAGCTTGCTGGGGTGAATAGCGACAAAGTTCATGAAGGTATTGTTAGAGCAGGGATACATGACCATTCTGCGGTCGTCGCCCATCCACATGGTAAGATAGCCTTCGCGGTCGGCAAAAGACTTTGTGAGCTCGTCGTTGCGGATTGCCTCAAGTGGAATCAAGAATCTGAACGCGCTCTTTCCAGAGCCATAGGGTTTGATGTTTGGCCCTACCACAACCTCTCGTGTAACTGACTGTGAATTGTTAATCACCGGGGCAAAGGGCAGAAGAAGATTATGTCTTACGCTGACGCCATCTGCACCGAGAATCAAGTCTCCAGACACTGAGGTGCCGTCTTCGAATCTGACGGTAGCTGTGTCTGGGTCGACGTCGACAACAGGCTTGGCTGTTTTAAGAACCGCGGGAGTTCCAGAGCCTTGGCTAGATGTTGCCAATTTCAAGAGCTCTTCATGAAGACTGACACGATGGGCGAGCATCCACGGCTAGTACTGGTTAGCATGTTGCAATGTAGAGGCACCAGATCATGCTGGAGATAAGTTACATTTTCCCAAATAGAGAGCGGCTTGCTCAAGTCCGCGTCAACCTTCAGATCGCCGTTGGCATGGTACTCAATTATCTGCGCCACATCAGATTTGCGTTGGACCATCTCACTATATTGCATTGCACTCACGCCCTTGGCTGGATTTGCTCCAAATTTCTCTGGGAAAACGCCAAACTTTCTTAGAATACTGTGGCAGTTGGGAGCAAGGTGGATAGCTGCTCCAACCTCCTTTGCCAGTCTCGACCTCTCAAACAGCTATGAATCGTAAGCTTCGAATTGTCACGTCCAGAAAGCATTATCATACCGTTACTTGGTGGCCTTGTTGACGGAGACCCAATGCCGCAGTTAAACCTCCGATACCTGGGTAGTGTTAGTCAGGGCCAAGCGGGTGGACTCAGTCTTGGTTACCAGCTCCAACTATGAGGATATTCAATGACGTGTTTTCCGAGCTTGGAGCCATGGTTGCTATCGTGAGGTACAATATTATGGTTTGTTAGGGTTACAGCAGCACCGACAATACCCTCAATCTATTCCTACTTATTACTACTGACTTATCTCGTATCACGCGGCAAGTCCACAGTTTACACTAACTATTTACCCCAAGTCCCGCTTCAATAACCCGGCCGGGGTTGGCGTCGTGGCATCGGGACTCGGCTCCACGTATCTGAGCGTCTCAGGATCGGAACCCTCCACATGGAGCTACCTGTCGTGATATGGTGCAAGCAAAGACTTATCCACTATGGCAAGACGATATAGATAGTCATATGCGTAAGTTTGATCTCAGGACCTATCCTTCTCGAATCACCACATATCACCAACAGCTTCATCACCATGCCCAACAAGATCAAGCAAGACATCCATACGGTGGATGACAAGTCATTCCCCTACATCTTTGAGCAGAACGCTACCGTTCCGCTCAAGTCTGGAGATGGCTTAGTCCGACTCAATGTCTATCGCCCAAAGGGTGTTGAAAAAGTACCTGTCCTTGTTACGTACGGCCCGTACGGAAAGGATATTTGGTATGGAGAGTATGTAACCTTTTCTTTCGACCAAGATTCTATGACTGACTCATATACAGCTTTCACGGCCAGTCATTCAGCGAGGTCAATCCTCAGCACAAGTCAGACCATTCAGCATGGGAAACTCCAGACCCCGGCTTCTGGACAAAGCACGGGTACGCCGTTGTTCGTGCAGACGAGAAAGGTCTCGGCCAGTCAACTGGAAAGCTAGATACCATGTCAAGAGGCACCAGCGAAGCCTTCTTTGATGTGATAGAATGGGCATCTGAGCAGCCTTGGTCATCTGGAAAGGTTGGCCTACTTGGCATTAGCTACTACGCCGGCAGTCAATGGCGAGTTGCTGCCCGTAAGCCAAAGGGCCTGAGCGCTATCATCCCCTGGGAGGGCATGAGTGACTACTACAGGGATAGATGTCGACACGGTGGAATCTTGTCCAACGCCTTCATCAAGTTTTGGTGGAACCGCCAAGTCATCACCAACCAGTATGGACGTCCTGGTCGAAAGGCGCGTAACTGGGGTCCTGACACTATCGAAGGCGATCTCCCAGAGGAGGAGCTCGAGGCCAACAGACAAGATCAGAATGTGGATAACCAAGTTAACCACTTCCGGGATGAGCCATATTACGCCTCCAAGGAGTATGATATGGGCGATATCGAAGTTCCTCTGCTCTCTGTTGGCAACTGGGGAGGTATTCTTCTCCACCTACGAGGGAACGTCGAGGGATATACCCACGCAGGATCCAAATTCAAGTATCTCCGTATGATCACTGGAAGACATGACCTTCCATTCTACTATGAGGAGGAGGTTGAAGTCCAGCGCAGCTTCTTGGATGCTTTCCTCAAAGGCGAAGATCGCGTTGGCTGGTCGCAGGAGGGCAAGGTTCCCCCTGTCAGTCTTGTTTTGCGCAAGGGCAACGTTGGATACAACGATGCCGAGAAGGAAAAGGCCTATTCTCGTCGCGAAGAAAACGAGTGGCCACTTGCTCGAACTCAATACACCAAACTCTTCCTCACACCTGATCTTGGTCTGAGCTGGGATGAACCCAGTGCTGAGCGCAGGAAGCTTTCGTACAAGGCTCTCGGCACATTGGATAATCCACAAGCGGTGCAGTTCTCGACGGGCCCATTTGCCTCAGAGACGGAGATTACAGGTCACATCGTGGCGCATCTCAATGTCTCAGTCTCGCCTGACCCTTCAGGTCCCACGCCCAGCGACATTGATTTATTTGTTACACTTCGTCACATTGACCCTTCAGGACAAGAAGTCTTCTACACTGGCACCGCAGGCGATCCGATCCCCGTTACCAAGGGCTGGCTCAGAGTGTCTCTCCGCAAGGTCGACGAACAACATCCTAAGCACCGTCCTTGGTTCCCTCACCGAAACTACACCAGCAAGGATGTCCTTCCTGTGATCCAGGGCGAGATCTACTCTGTTGATGTTGAGGTTTGGCCGACCAACGTCGTGGTTGAGAAGGGTGGTAAGCTGGTATTCGAGGTCTCGTCTGGCGATACCCAAGGATCGGGAATTTTCCAGCATAACGACCCCGTGGACAGGTAAGCATCTAAGCTTTCGGTTTTGATGATATTTTCAAACTAACACGCTGTTTACAGATCACCTGAAGTTTTCCAGGGCACCAACAATATCCATTTCGGCCCCAAGTCCCAAAACTACATCACTCTTCCTGTAATCCCGAACTAGACAGACAGTATTCAGATAGCGTTGGAATTCTCCGGCTGATTATTAGACCCATCTTCCTAGATATTATTATTTAAAGTAAACATTAGACTTTCTAGCTTGTGATTTCCAGAAGCCTATGCCATTGCTTGCGGTATCTGTGTTCCGCCGCCACAAGTATTAAATGTTGACATGCGCTTAAACATATCTCCCATCATCGATCGGCAAAGTCATTATGCCAAATAAGCAGCCACTACAGCGGCTGCTGCAGCAATTCCTCCAATGCTACCCATCTTATTAACACTTGCGCCAGACACAGGCACCTGCGCCGAAGGGGTGGAAGCAGCCTGTGAGCCAGTGGGTGCAGCAACTCCAGAGGCAGCTCCAGTTTTGGAGACGACAGTCAAAGGCTGCTCAGTGCATGATACTGTAGGAAGTGCTGAGCGAGTGACCATAACAGGAGTCTCGACGGCCGAGGGGCATCCGCTGCAAGTGAGGGTTGTTTCTGCGGCGAGGACTCCGGAGAGAACTAGATATCATGTTGGTTAAAATTGCTGAGAGGAGTTGACTCAGAGAGGTCTTACCCGAAAAGAGGGCGGCAATGGAGAACTTCATGTTGATGAAGTAATAGTCTGGTTGCGAAAAGAGTGTTTGTACAATGCGGATGATGGAACTGAGCTCGAGTGGGTGGAAAATATTGAAGAATCAAGGGAATTAAGAGGCGTATTGTAGGATGTGAACCACTACAGATACAGCAGAAATTTTGATCATTTGATCTTGCGGGTTCATAATGCCTTGAATTGATCAACAAACAACGGACCAAGTCCTTTCCGAAGACTTTCGGTCTCTCGGGCTAGTTGCTAAGAAATGTCTTGCTTTCTACATGTTTGTTGGTCAAGGCCCAAGCTCAAATGCCAGTCAGGGCTAGTGTAGGGCTCGAGAGCACGACGTTGGACGGATAGTTGATGTTCCGTTGCTTCTAGCTATCTCTCCATTCTTCCTAGCTCAACGGAGGAGCAACAAGCCGAGATTTGACTGACCCACAGTCGAGAAACAACAGACAAATCATCTCCAGCCCCAGAAGCGAACTATCGTCAACGGGTGTGAAGGGTTCCGTGCTGATCCCCCAGAGTTCCTGGCGATCATCGTCCCGTGCCACAAGTTAGGCCATCAGATTACCCTTTCGATCGATGACGTCCACATTCGGCAATTGAAGAGGCTCAATGGAGCAGGCAGAACAAATCTCGATTTTGTTTTAGTCCCGGTTTGCACTGACGCTGCTTTGACCGGCTTGTTTTTAGCTCAAAGCTATGTTTGCATAGGCCGGCTATGTCGGAGCGGGAGTTGGGCAATCCGGAGAGCATCACTTGAGACAGGTTTGTAATTGGGATTGAGGGAGGGAGATTGCAAGGCCACCTCTTTGCATTGGCTGGAGCCGTGCAGTTTGCTACCAGATGTAATCCATCAATGGCTCATAAATAAACGCCATGCCATGCCACAGAAGCTCAAGGACTACACTCTCACAACCTTTGTCTTAACCCTTAATACCTCCCCAAAGATCAACCGTGAAGATGTACTTCTCTTCTGCTACCATTGCCCTCGTGGCCGCTGGCCTTGTCTCTGCTGCCCCAGCCCCCAAGATCAACGACGGAGTCATCCTCAACTACGCCCTCACACTCGAGCATCTCGAGGACAACTTCTACCGACAGGGTCTTTCAAACTTCACCGAGAAGGACTTTGCAGATGCTGGCTACGACTCTACCTTTTACAACAACATCAAGAAGGTCTCTGCTGATGAAACCGCTCACGTTGACTTTATCACCAAGGCTCTCAAGGGTATGTTCACAAGAATCCACCACGTGTGTGTATGCTGACATGAAACTCAGCTGCTGGTGTCACGCCGGTCAAGGAGTGCACATACTCGTTTGGCGTCACCGACGTAAAGTCCTTCCTTGCTACTGCCTCCATCCTTGAGGGTGTCGGCGTCTCTGCTTATCTCGGTGCTGCCGCCGATATCATGAGCAAGACATATCTTACCGCCGCCGGCTCCATCCTCACTGTCGAAGCCCGTCACTCATCTTACATCCGCGCCAGCCTCAAGCAGGCTCCTTTCGCCCAGCCCTTTGACGCTCCTCTATCGTACAATGAGGTCTACTCTCTGGCCTCCGGCTTCATCACCGGTTGTCCTAAGGAGAACCCTGCTCTTCCAGTCAAGGCCTTCCCTGCCCTAGCTGCCAAGGCCTCCAAGGACGAGGTCAAGACAGGTGATACTGTCACCCTCCAGACTCCTGGATACACACTCGAGGGTGCCAAGGGCCAGAGTGTTTACGCTGCTTTCATTGCTGTTACTGGACCTACGTTTGTTGAAGCCAAGGCTGTCGATGGTGGATACTCGGTTGAGATCCCCGAGGGCTTTGCTGGCCAGACCTACGTTGTCCTCACCGGATGCAAGGATGTTGTGTCTGACGACACTGTGGCTGCCGGTCCCGCCATTATTGAGGTTTGTGCCACTCCTCAAAGTTCAATTACAGTTAATAACTATCCCAGATCTCGAGCTAAAATATTAAATCGCCATTGACTCTGTTGGTAGTGGTTGGAGGATAACGGGCACATCATGATAGTTTAACATGCGAGTATAATTCTAATTATATAATATTGAGAGAAATTATCAATGAATAAAATCTTGATTATAAAGTCCAGCGTGCTGTGTATCTAATGACTGGTTGACTATGCCGTCGTCGCAAGAGTTCTGGGCCATGTGCCAAATATATACTGGCTATTGCACATGTTTGTCACCTCCCATGTCTCGGCCTTGAGCTCTCCATAGACTCCTTCATCCTCCTCATCACCCACAGCTCCAGCGACAAATAGCGCAGCCATGAAGTGATCATCAGTACCGTGCGCATCTCGAAAGCAGGGGTGTTTCATTAGACGCGTCATGGCGCGTCTGAGACGCGGTCCGCTGTTATTCTTGATAACGTCCTCGACAGACTGGCGAAACTCAAGGGCCCAAGGCTCAGGAGGCTGCAGCTGAGCAAAGTTGTCAGAGTAATGAACCATGGGCGCCCAGATATTGCGCCAGAGGTTGTGAACAGCTCCCCCGGATCCGACGATGAGATAGCCTTCTTTTCTGAGACAACGAAGAGTCTCGCCAACCTTCATGTGGTAGTGAGGGTCGAAACGGGCGTTCAAGGAGATGAGCGTTGTAGGGGGACATCCATTGGGAAACATGCGGATGATGATGAGATACGTGTCGTGGATCCATTCAAAGTTGGGGTTGGCGTGGGCGTTGAAGCCAGCGTCTCTAAGTAGTGAGATGCATCGTTGAGCATTCTCAAGATCTGGAACGAGTTCGTAGTCGACGTATTTGGAGGGATTGACATAAGCAACAGGTGACTTTCCTGGCTTTGGCGTTGTTGCTACTTCAATGCGATCACCTTCTGCGTCCCAATGTGCGCCCTGATGAGAATTATTAGAACAGAGCTTGGGGCATGGACGGGTTTGGCTCATACCATCATGACTACTCCTTTAATCTTGTTGGCCAATGCTTGGTCGCCAGCCTTTCTCCAATAGTCAGCTGACTCTGATTCTTCTCCCAGCATCATGGTTGAGCCATGGGAGAAGAAGTGAACTGGTGCTAGGTTGGCTGTCATTGTTGGCTCTGTTGTTATTCACCGAATTGTTCTATGAAATCTACTGTCACCTTTGTATAAACCTTTACTTTAGGGTGGCTGAAACGACAGACCACTCCTGTAATAGTGTCCTAAACCATCGGGATGTGGAGAGCCCCTACACCGACGTCCCCGCGCTCGGCCTTCTCCCAACTGCCGAAGCTCCCGGATGCCGCCTCCGCTAACCCCGGATATGACACTGACTCGCCGGGCGCGAGGACACGAAGTCTATTTCACTCTCTTCCTCTTCCTCTCCACGTCCCGAATCTTCAATCATCATCTCCACTCACGCGATACGATACGATTCGATACGTTATCATCAGAGTCAATATGGCGTCTACTCAGCCGGGCATGTTCCAGTGTGGATCTTGCAAGAAGAACTACAAGCGCCTCGACCATCTTGCGCGTCACGTGCGCTCACGTATGTTCCTGTTCCTCGCGCCTCAGCTTCGAGTCGAGTCGAGTTGGCAGTGCTAACTAAACATTCCCAGATACTCAAACAAAGCCCTACAAGTGCCACGTTTGTCCAAAGGCATTTACTAGACCGTGAGTACCTCCGTTGAACGTGACCTTGATCTCCGCTGACTAAGCCACTTACAGGGACCTGCTCAAGAGACATGTGGCCGGCCATGGCTCTCAAGCTGAAGGCAGTTCATCATCTGAACAAGCTCGCTTCTTGCCTGGAAGAGTAGGGAAAGCATGCAAGGCATGTTCTTCTAACCATCTACGCTGCAGTGAGGAGAAGCCGTGTCTTCGGTGTGTAGATAAAGGCATCGAGTGCAAGTGGAATAACTCCATGGACTTGGACTCAGGCTTTCCCTCCCCAGAAGCAACCCAACAACAGGACAGCTGCATATTTGCCCAAACCGATAGCTCGTCGTCGATCGACACATCCATAGACCCCAATAACGCTGGGCCGGCATCAGCGTCGTCAGTCGTGGGTGGTCAGTCCTCTCTGGACATGTTGACTCCCCAGACCTCTCATAGTCTGCTCAACAACCTTGGTAAGCCTTTTCCGTCGCCTCATCATAAATACTCAGCTAACAGTGACAAGACCCTGCGCTACAAGTTGATACAAGTCCTCTCTTCTTCCAGTTGCCAGATCTCAATCTTTTACCCGGCATCTGGGGGACTGCCAACACAAACGAATACGACGTAAGCACGTATAACGAGCTTGATGATATGGATCTGAGATTCCTCGACTCGTACAACATGAGCATCCCATTCGAGGTCAGAAGTGTACAGCCAACGCCCCGAGGCGCACAGACACCTCGTGCTGTATCACACACCGACCCTGGTGAGCCCGCTGCCATGTGCACCGAAGCTTTTCACAACTCGCTTTGGAAGTTTCGTCCAAATGCAAAAGACCACGCTGGTGCTGAGGACCACAACCTCTCTCTCCCTTCCGCCTACCCTTCCCCCGAGTCTGGAATTCCTCTAGATATCAACACAAGAATTACGTGTGCCAAACTCGAAGGACCAACTCGAGATAGAATTCTCATGATGGTCATCAATAGCTGCCATGCAGATAATCTAACACGCGCAGTGGCATCTTTTCCGTCTGCTGAGCTGTTGGATTCGCTGTTGCAGTATTATCTGACCTCGCCAGTGACGCATGCCAACGCTTTTGTCCACGCTGCGTCATTTGACCCTAATGAAAGACGACCAGAGTTGGTTGCTGCTATGGCTGCAGGGGGAGCAACGTTGACTTCTGACCCTACCTTATCCAAACTCGGTTACGCGATACAAGAGTGTCTGCGCATTGCAATATCAAAGCTTGTGAGTAGTTACAGAGGGGAAGCTTCGTGACTTGCCTAACCTTGTCGGTAGTTTGAAAGCGACAATTCTCTTACACGGGATATCCAACTAACCACTGCTTTTCTCATAATTCTTGAAATGGGTATATGGAGTGGGCTTCCTCGAAAGGTCGAAATCGCAGAGAGCTTCTTCCATCCTCTGCTGACCATGATACGACGAAATGGTAAATTCAAAAGCTTTTCATATCCTGACGTAAAACCGGAAGATATCCAGGATACAAACCTTCGCGATGAATGGCGTAAATGGGTAGAGGATGAGTCTTTCAAGAGACTTGCCTTGAGACTCCTCTACTACGATGCCAACGCCTCGATGGCTCTTTTGACCAACCCTGCGGTGTCTTATGCAGAAGTCCACCTACCCCTGCCCACGAATACAGATGCGTGGAATGCCGCTTCGCCAGAGCAGTGGAGGTCTTGCATGGCTTCACAGGGCAACGATGAACCGCTATACGTCGCGGACATTCTCGATGATCCCGGTCTTCTTAACAATCGGATGGGCCCAGTCGACACATATGTTGCAACTCATGCGGTACTCTCATGTACATGGGCTTTATGCTGGGAGTATCTCCAGCTCTCGTCGTTACAGAGGTCTCGTCCGCGCCGTTGGAACGCTCTCGTCACAGGGATGAGAAAAGACGAACTCCTCAAGCTCCTTGGCCATCTCAAACTCTATTTCTCTTCAGAAATCGCGACAGGTCTAGAGACTCATATGCGGCTGGAGCTGACCTTGCTCCATATGCAGATGCCATTCGAGGATATTCAAATCTTTGCGGGCATGGAGGGACCAGAACGCGCCCGTGCTGTTTATCCAACTGTCCGAGACTGGGTCAAGAGCGAAGCAGCAAGACACACCATCTACCACGCCGCGCAGATCATCCAAATTGCCAAGCAGCTACCCAAGGCAGCTATACGCGGCCATATGGCAATCATACTATACCACGCCAGCCTAGCGTTCTGGGTGTATGGAATATTGTCCGGGCAGAGCCCAAAGATGACGAGAGAGCTGAACCAGAATGTGTATCTCGAAGACGTGGACAGCATCGCGCTGCAGAGGTTCAAGGGCTTTGGACATGGCCAGCCGTGTATACGATGGCGATCTGAAAGAGCAGACGAAGGCGATGTTATTCTCAGTGTTCCTCTCACACAGCCGGATAAAGTCATGCAGGCTGTCGTGGGGATTGTGAGAGAGAATTTCCGAGGTCTGCCTGTTCCGCAACTTACGGAGAGGTTGGTTCACATTATGGGGGAGCTTGAGAACTCGGCAATGAGGAAAGTGGAAGCATGATGTGCTGGATATATGATTTTGATGACTGGATGGTTAATGATGATGAAGGTTGGTAGGGGACTATGGAGTTGTAACACGCTTGGGTATCACCTGTTATTGTGTTTGAAGGTATTATGTGCCATATACTTTATGTATTAATTTACTTTATGGCGTTTCATTTAACCTGCATCCCGCCGAAACCTTGAACGATTAACTTTTCTCGATAGGCACATATAAAACACGACCCGATGAATCATCTATTTATTCTGGCGGTTCTGTCGACCAAAGGTGCCATCTTGACTTTTTCTTGTATTAATCTTGTCTCAACCTTTTGTCCTACCGTTATCCTGGATTATCTTGTGGTTCTTTTGTTTTCCTTCTCAAGTTGGAAGTATAATGCATAGACTGTCACTCGAACGCTTGGAATATTCAATAGATGATATGTTTTACTTTTTATTTAATGGTATAGTTCTACCCGAGATCCTCCGTCGTAGCTGGCGACCTTCTTTACTCGGGGGGAACTAGGTCAAATTAGCAACGTGAATACATTTGAATATTCTGACAAGACGTACCGAAAACCAGGGTACCGCAGTCGTTGCCAATGCACTCAGCAAGGTTGATGTCGGCCTCGACGGGGTCCCCGTCACAGGGGTTGAGGAGAGCGCGAAGAACAGGGACGCCGTCGTCACCCTCGATGTCGAAGGTGATGTCCTCGGCAGAGCCGGAGAAGCCTTGATGAGACGCGTCAATGGGATACTATAGAGGAGGAGAAGAGTATCACTCACCCTCACCGCCCCACTGGAAAGCACCGTCGTTGTTTCCAATGTAGTAGTCGAGGTCGAGGGTAGACTCGACGTAGTCGCCCTCTCCGTTGCCGCACTCGGCGCGGAGGATGTGGCCGTCCTCGAGGGTGATGTTCTGGGAGCTCTCGTGGAAGTTGCCCATTGTTGCGGTTGTCAAGACTGAAGAGAAGAAGTTGACGAGGAGCAAGAGTGAGTTGAAGGTTGAAGGTTGGAGAGGTCAAGATTTATATCTCCACCGCAGCAGACGTGTTCGAGCAGACGCGTCTTCGAGAGGCCTCTCACTCGCCGCGGGGTCGAGGATGACCCAAGCTACCCCTCATTGCTAGCCAAGAAGCCCAAGACCGAGTCAACCGTGAGAAGGCCCTTGAAGCTGCCACGACTGCAAGTCCCCTCTCCACACTCCAACCCCTGACTATCGGACCCGCCCTAGCGCATGGGCTACGGCTCGGCACGACGGCAACGGACTCATTGGTTAATTTGGATGCTATTCTGAGACTCTGCAGCGGTTGTCTTACAGGAGGCCGCTCTCTGAAACCATGATATCTACTCATGCCATGTCCTGTAAGCGCGCGACATGACCAGAGTTTGGGCGGCGAGGGGCATGCGGTGGCAGGGGTCGGGCATTTCAGGGTCTTTGAGTGGGCTTACGAGTCTTGGGGGCGGTGAGATTTACGCTTTGCATGCTGCTAATGGCTTGGCGAGTGAGCAGACGGAGCGGAGGCGTCTGACAGATGATACCAGTAGATACAAGGGCGTTACCAGACCAGACCTTGGCACAGGTCGATTGGTAGCCATGTCCCTTGAGTTCAACAAGCTGACTCTAATAGCCGCCTGGGAAGTTCATGTACAAAGAGTGTACAGCCTCATTCAACGCCAAGCTACCGCCCCAGTTTAGAGCCACAGAATCGACGTCAATCTTGACCTCTACCTTCTGTCAACTCAAGATGGCCATGTTTTCTCCATTGGCCCGGTGCGCCACCTACTACCTCCCACCCGTCGCACGCACATTGGAGTTTGTTCACATCATGTCAATGGTGCATTTTGGTGGTAGGCCATCCTGAATGAACGCGACCAAGGCTGTACCATATGAATAACTCTCGTAAACTAGCTGCTATAAGGATGAAATTGGTCTTTAGTGGAAAGAGGGAAGAAAAGTCGGGGAAGAGGAGATCGAGAGGTAGCCATTTAAAAATGGTAGACTAGGAATTTCACTCAGGTTCCCTGGTGCTATCAATCCATGGAGATGGCACATCTGCAATTATATGCCATCCTTTTTTTACTTGTTTCACTCAGGCACCGTAAAAGAGAAAAGGGAATGGATCGTCTATATGCCTCGTGAGGTTACTAGGCCTCCTGCACCTTGCCATGGCTAATGCAAGCTGCGAAGCTCGTCCGAATATTCTCGAAACAAAGACTCAATATCAAGGCAAACGCTCTTGTTTTTTGTTGTACGAATCTCTCAGTTAGAGAATGTCTTTGTGATTTACGTCGTACAAAAAGATAAGGGTTATGCAACTTACTCTTCCTTCAAACTACCCAATACATCCAGTCACCTTATTTCCTTTGTTAATAGTTTCCCACAATCACTGATCATTTGCTCTGTCAATCCAGGCTTTTTAGAGACGCACAATCTTGTGACACTACAAAGCATTGTTGACCCAAAGCTAAGGTAAACAATTGCAACCTCGTTTCCCAAACAACCGCCACGGAGAGTTCTCACCTCCCACAAATCATGTTCCAGAATTTCAAGATACCATTGTCTTAATATATCCTTTAGGTGCACATATAAGACTTAACGGGAAAAAATAAACGGAATATAATCAAGCCACTAATGCTAATGCAAACGAGTGGTATAAAGACAAGCACGGCAACTGTTGAAATATTGGTATCCCTGCATTTCTTGTCCGAACATAAACGTATATAAGCAGCAAGATTCTTAATCACATCACGCTCGCTCTACATAACATTCCAAATGCGGATGTCGCTCTCATGTCGTTTTCCGGTCAAGAAGATACAATCCCATCGAGTACCCAACCCTTTGTTAAAGCAATAAAGGACATTATGCGGCAGACTTGCGCGGCTGATCCTGGCTTCGAGAACAAAGAGACATCTTTATAGCTCTCGGAAGAGCTGCATGCGTTTTTGAAAATGGGACGATGCTGAAGAACGAGCTGGAGAGGCTGATTGAATGAGCAATATTCAATTAAATGGGTTTCATCACTCCTGCTTTTCATGACCCTTGGACTGGATCATTGACTGCAGCACGTTGACCTAGGTCGTATATGAATATAGCCCATTCTGTTCTACTCTACTCTACTCTACTCTACTCTAATCCCATGCGCATGCAAGATTTATCTCATGTCCCCATCAAAGTTAAGCTGACTCTGACAGCGCCTTTCGTGCATCTTCCAAGACGTAGCTATCCCACGAGAATTCAAAGAGATTCGCGGGTTTCTGTGCATCAGGCACATACTTGCGCAGGTCATCAACTACCTCATCATACCTCTCAAGAGAGACCTTTGAAAGAAACATCATGGTAACCGCTCGTGGGTAGCGGACTTTGTTATAAAGCTCCAATCGCTTGGGTAGGTCATCAACAGTCGTGTCAGCGGGTAACAAGATGCCAAGCGCTGCTGCATCTTCAAAAGCTTGGGCTCCGCCTTGTCCTGCATCTATTGGGCATGTTAGCTTGAACCCAACCATTTCTAATATGGATAAACATACGAGGAAGCATAGGATGAGCAGCGTCGCCGAGCAGAGCTGTCCTGCCCTTATAGAACTTGGTAGGGGGGTCTCTTGTAGCCAAACTCCAGAGCTTCAAGTCCTCACACATTTTGCACAGCTCGGTGGGTACAGGACCAAACTCCTTGTAGACCTCGAGGAGATCCTCGACCTTGCCAGCTGACAGCCACGAAGATTCAGCCGTGAGGTCGTCGTCTTGAGTTGGGTGGATGTTGACGAAGTTGAGTAGCTTGGCTTGACGGCAAGGGTATACGACCATCTTGTGGATCTTGTGCTGGAAGACGGGATGGCTTTCGACATCGATACTTCTGAAGAAGGGCCCAGTGATGGGGTTTGCCAGGGCCTTGTCGAGCGGAACCAGGAAGCGGAACACATTCTGCCCGGTGCTTACTCGCTTGAGTGGGTGGTCTACAACGGCGTTGACAATCTTTGACTATTGTGCTGTTTCAGTACTTAAAGTTGATTTACTCATGAAAAAAAATGAGACTTACGTGTACACCATCTGCTCCGATTAGGAGGTCACCCCTGTGTTTGGTACCATCTGCCAGGGTGATCTCGGCAGTTTCGGCATCCTTTCAAGCATTAGCCATTGTTTGAGCAAACCTGAGAGCCATTTACATACAGCTGAGACGACTTTGCTTGCAGTGTGGATTTTGATCTTGTCCGGATATGACTTGACTGCCTCACGTAGAGCGTTGTGTAGATCGGCACGATGTGTCAAGAGCCACTCGTCCTTGGTACCAATCTCCTTCTGGAGCTTCTTTTTGTCCTACAGGTAGATTCAAGGTCAGTGAAAATCAATGGAGTAATCCTGTCACGACTACTGACCACAATGGGGCCTATGAGCTTTCCTGTATGCTCGTACAAAGTGATGCCTTTGCAGGCGACAGCCTGGAGATCATCGAAGTTGATGTCCCAGGATGCCAGCACCCTAGTGGCATTAGGAGGGACGTGAATGGCCGCGCCGACTTCGTTGAGGAAGCTCGATTGCTCAAAGACCTGACTCAGTCAGCTTCACCCTGCCAAGAAGCTGGGTGGTTAGTGATGATACCTCGACATTGTGGCCGGCACGCGCCAATGAGATAGCGGCGCCAAGACCTCCTAGGCCTGCACCAGCGACGATGATCTTGAGAGGCATGATGGTAGTTATCAAGATGAGAGATAAGTAGATGTAGCAAGTTGTACTTGAATGCTGATCCAGAACAGCCTCTCGTTGTCCAAGTTTATGGGTAATTTATAGTTATAACAATGGCTTCAGGATCAGGCCATCCGTCCTCGTCGTTTGCTTTGCAAACTACCAGCTAACTGCCGACCAAACCTAATAGGGAAATTGCATCCATTCATTGCAAGCCATCATCACGCTCATGGCCTCATGCTCGGCTCCTCCACCGGCTGGTAGCTGTCCCGGGTTGACTGGCATGCCTATTATCTCCACAAGCCCGACTTATTTATTTATTTATAGTTATCTTAT
>JAJJWO010000217.1:0-29085 GCA_021655895.1 Fusarium sp. NRRL 66739
CTCCCAACCCTCCCACTTAATTCGATCGGCGCTTATTTTTGTGAATTGCCGGCCATGGAAGAGTCGCCGAATGCCAACTTAGACTGCTCTAGGGCAGGTTTATACGTCAGCCATGGCCGACTTGTATCACTGAACACGCTATTAAGCATTATTTCTCTCCAAAATCAGCATCTGCCCCCGCAAGTTCTCATTGCATTTGGCGTGAACTCACTCCAGCCTCACATCGTTCATTCTACACGGCATGGCTCAGCTTTCAGAGTATCTCATACTGGCGCTTTGCGCAGCAGCAGTGGGCTGGCTATTATCACGTTGGGGGAAAACCCTGCTGGAGGTGTTTGTTACGGTAGGTAGCCAACCACCATGCCGTCTCCAAAGTGCGTGAAGGTGTGCTAACAGATCTGGGCCAGCAATTACTGAATCTTCACTACACATTCAAGGATGCCCATGGTAGACGCCTTCAGGGCCCAGGCTGGAAGTGTTTCGATGGACAAACTCTAGACAAGTTCCTCAACGGCAGGACTGTGGCTAATGAATGGCAACGTTACGGGCCAATCTACCGCATTTGGTCAGGCGCAACTCCTGAGATGTACGTTGCTTGACGCAATCAAGACAGAGAAACTCGCTAATTGCTTTGCTAGAGTCATCACCAAGCCTGAAGATATCCGAAGCTTTCACTCTGGAGACTCAAGCACCCATAACAAGGCGAGGTCTAGCAACGCCGGTTGGCTCTTCCATCAGCTACTGGGGGAGTGCATGGGCCTCGTCAACGGATCAAAGTGGCTAAGACTCCGTAACAACTTCAACCCCACGTTTCACCATGCAGCTGTGGTGCAGAGAACCGGAGACGTCATGGACGACGCACGCCGATACATGCAACAGATGGTCCAGCAGAAGACCAGCACTGGATCATTCCAGGTAAAAGCCGCTGATGCAGTAGCTCGGTTTCCTTTCTTTTGCACCGCCAAGGTCCTCTATGGGGACATGGATGAGGAAGAGAAAGACCGGTTGTGGGAACTAGGCCAGAGAAGCTACAAACTAATGGGATATGTGCTTCGTGGGGGCCTATACAGATTCAGCTTCGCCCCCCTCATCTACACACAAGCCGCTCGGGAGCTGCGGACGTTCTCACAGGCGTGGGCAGCTTTCAACCAAGACATGTACGAGTCAAGGAAGACGTCCTCGGGACCCCCTGCTATAGTCACAGCCTGGCAGCAGGTCATCGATGGAGAGGTGACCCAGGACGAGGTAAGCTGTCAAGAATCCTTACGACATCTGCTTCTGACGGTTATAGGCTCTCCACACGCTTAGTGAGATACTCTTTGCCAACCTGGATGTCGCGACAGGTGTCTTCTCGTGGTTTGTCATCAACTTGGCTCTGAACGAATCCATCCAAGAGGAGGTACGTGACGAGATAAGACAGCATTCCGACGATATCGACGCATATTGCGGCCGCAAGGACACGTTGCTGGCCAACTGCCTCAAAGAGACTCTGCGTCTACGTCCTTTTACGGGTAAGAGATAATGGCAACACCATATCCTGTCTACGCTGAATCCACGTCATCAGTCTTCTCCATACCAGAGTCTTCGCCTAATGAGAAAGTATTGGGTGGGTATCGCATACCGGCAAATGTAGGTTCCTCTTGGGTAAACCTGCTTTATAGCAGCACAAGCACTCATGTCCTCTTTCTCTAGACATCTGTGGTGGTCGATACTCTAGCCATCAACTACAACCCGGAATTCTGGGGTGACAAGACTGAAAGGTTTTGGCCGCGGCGGTTCAGCTCGATTTCAGCGACAGACGTGAGCTATCACCAACCCCTTCACCTTTGTGCCATCCGCGCTAACATGTTGCTAAAGCTTCGCTATAATCTATTTACCTTTGGCTTCGGCTCAAGGAAGTGCTTGGGATCGCATTTTGGGGAGCTCATGGCCAAGGCCTTGATGCTGGAGCTGGTCCGCACTCATCGTGTGAAAGTTCCATCGGGTGGAAAAGGTGACATTGATGCTGCGTCCAAAGAGGCGTGGGTACCAATATCAACGCAGGCCATTGTTCTGGAACGAATTTAATGCGATGCATGTCGCACGGTCAGAGCAGGCTGGTGTGTGGATGTTGTCACTTTAGTTATGTGAAGAGTTGGAGTAGAATGAACAGAATCTAACATATATCGTCATTATATCTTGCATAACAGATAGTTACATTTGACCCCTAAATCACACATGGCTTCTCCCTTTGCTCTGAACTCGACTCGGCACTGGGACGGGGTTCAGGAGGTCATTGCTTGGCAAAAATCGTATGTCATCTCAAATGAAAGACATATTCTAAACATATATAGCTTCACTCAAGGGCAATGATGGAATATAAAGTGCAAAGGTCAAATTAAATAGCTACACCGCACTCATCGTCCGTGCTGCTTAATCTCCTCCTCAGTCATGCCCAGGACGTTGTTCTTCTTCATGGCACTGGCAATGTAGGGGAGGTTATCGATCCTCTCGCTCCAAGCCTTGAGCTTGGGCCAATTGGCAAAATCGAGGTTGGCATTCCTGGCGACTCTGGGATTCGCAAGCGGCTGGATGGCAAAGTCGGCCACTGTAGGCCGGTTAGGCAGGGCGACGAAGGTCTGCCCCGGCTCGCTCAGGCGCTTCTCTAGGATATCGTACTCCCTCTGGATAGAGGCTTCGATCACCTTGAGCGCAGGGGCAAGCTCCGGGTCGTTGCGAAGCTTGAGCCACCATTCCCCAGTCGCACCGAGGCCCGCGGTGTATGCAATCAACCAGTTGGTGATTTGAGTACGCTCAATGGGGTCCTTTCCAATGAATTGACCCTCCTTGTCGTACTTGTCGCAAAGGTAGATGAAGATGGCGGTGCTGTCAAAGATGTTCACGCGTCGCTCCTCACCGGTTCCATCTTTGTAGAGCTCGACATCCTCGATGGCGGGGAGTTGCTTGAAGGGGTTGATCTCGTGATACCAGGTCTCTTCAGGTAGAGACTTGATGAGGTGTAGCGAGTAGGGGATCGAGAGGGCCTCGCAGATCATCAGAGGCTTCAGACTGTTGGCCGTGGGGGCAGGAATGGCTGCAGCTGTCAGCATGTCATCTGAGTATTATTGTGGCAAAGGTTTCGTACCCTTTCTCACATACAAGACTAGCTTGTCCTCGGGGACGCTGGGCCTCTTGGTGTAGTCTTGTTTCTGTGCCATGGTTTTGATCTTTTGTCTTTGTGGTTGGTTTGGTGATGGGCAGTGCACTTTATCAAATTTAATTTGTACGACAAAGGAATACCTCTGCTTCATATATTGAGATGCTGATGACTTAATGTCCGATTACCTTACAATGAATATGCTCAGTCAGACGGCATTCAAATCGGCGATTAATTGCAAACACTAAGCAGATGCCCCGAGCATCAAGTTACCTCGATCCTCTCAGTACTCGAATATTTTAACCAAAGCCAAAGGACTATAATTATTAAGCTTGGATTAGTTTATTTAAAGGCACTGAAATAGGCAAGGAGATGAGGCAGACTCCGCCCGCCCCCTCCCGTCCCAGCCACGTCGATGATAAAAGTGTAGGGTAAACTAAAGAGCAAATTATATATATAGACTTGCACCAAGGGACCGCTCTAGTCATCAGCACCGTCACCATCACCACCACCACCGGTACTCTTAGATCGGGTGAGGCTGAGTCGGACGAGATGCTCTGATGCACGCATCGAACGTTGTTGGTCAGTCAGTCTGGGTGACATTGGCCACACCCTGCAGGACACGGCTCATCGCGGAACCTTGAGCCGTCCGGCGAATCTCACGTCAGAACAAGCGGGATCTGCAGGGCTAACGGGTAATCGTGGTGGGGGTCATGGCCTCATGCCACCAGGGTCGTGGTGACCTTGAGGGGTAGATGCAGCAACTGATGCTCATGTATATCACCATCCCTCCTTGGTCGACGCTATATTTGCAGACCAACCTTGGTTATCCCTCAGAACAGGTCACTTGTCCGGTAGCCGACATGGCATCTGGCGTGCCAAGTAAAAGGAAGCGTCGATCTGCCTGTGATAGCTGCCACAAGGCCAAAGTGCGCTGCAGCGGTGAAGAGATATGCCTGCGGTGCCGACGAGAGTATGCCATCCTACCCGTCTGTAACACATGGTGATCCGGACTAACTGTGACCGCCTCCCAACCTACAGCAACCTCACCTGTCACTACAGCTACTGTGCGCATATCGGCAAGCCAAAGGGGAGCCTGAACAAATCCACCATCGAGAGAATGCTAGCCGAGGGCCAAGTTCCACCTGCACCCCGCGGTGACCAGACAGCTTCTCCATCGGCATCAACCACCATGAGCCCTCGTAGCGGGGACCTTCAGGGACCCAGCGAACCGGCCACGACCATCGACTCGGCGCCCAGCAGCACCAGCAACTTGATGGTGGATGATGATTTTCCCATCTTTGATCAGTTGGACAATATGGATTGCTTTCTCGTGAGCACCTCTACTCTCCCTGCAACAAGGAACATGCTACTGACCACTCCAGCAGGCGTCGTTTGATACACCTCCAACGACAGTGAATACGGAGGATAACTTTCACTTGAATCAAGACCCCGACTCATTCATCTCTGGGACACTGCCCGCTATCCCGTGCAGCGATAGACCAGTGCCCTGCGCCTGTGTTCAAGCTCTGACAGCCCAGGTCAACAACCTCGACGGTGTAGTGAGTAACATGTCACCGTCTGGCCTGGACGAGACGTTGAAGTCTACACAAGACATCGTCTCGTGCCTTTCCACGTTTCTAAAGTGTCGCACATGCAGCTCTCGCCCTCCAGCCTTTTTCATAGCCAACGTAGTCCTCTCCATGGCGCTCGACCTCATCCTCCCCTTGATGAACGCAGCCGAAGAGCAGTCTCAGCTGCGGACTCGGATACGTATTGGCAGCTTCAACACATCGGGACAGCTGGGCATGGCCCTGGAAAAGGTAGTGGTTCAGTCTATGACGCAGAATCTAAAAGAGGTGGTAGATAAATTCGAAAGCAAGATAGATTTCCTCTCGAGTGAGACGGCACACGTCGACTTCCTCAGGTATGAGGCTGGAAGAGTAAAGAGGGGACTCCACAAGGTGGCAGCCCAGGCTGGGTTTGGGAGTCTGTCATGACATTGGTTTATTTCGTAAAGAGTTGCATGGCATGTACATGGGGCGTCTGTTGTGTTTAAGTATGGCAAAATCACTTAAAGATTCTCAGATGCTGGCATAGAAATGAGCTTTGCGGTTGGTTTGGTATTCGTTAATCCTAGGCTCAATCGCGCAATATAGAATGCTCCGGCGACATGTCAATCATCGGCGGGGAGTGAGCTGCGCTACATCTACGGTTTAATTTACATGCCACGAGGTGGGGAGTTGAGCTGTTAGACACGGTGAGGAAAACGGGCAGAGACGGCGCGGGAGGATGGTCGGTATAGTAAGCCATACTATCCGGGTACGTACATGGCGGGTATTATCATTATTAAGTTATTCTTCTTCTCCTTCTTCTTCTTATTGTGCCGCCAGTCAAGCAGGATTGTCTAGCGTCACATCGGCGACTTTATGTTTGTGTGCCTGCAGGGGGTTGGCCTGTCTGCACTTGTGCGGCACCTATGTATCGAGTCTAGATTAGTTCCCGTTATTTGCCGAGGGGCTAGTGATCGGCCCATGGTACCACTTTCGGTCTGGAGAAAAGAAAATACTATATTAGGCTGGTCGGTCAACTGTACCTGTCCGGATATAGCTACACAATCTTACTCTAGATCAAAGAACCCATCTGAGCCTCCGAGATCAAAATGCAGTCAGTAGTTGAGGGAGCAGCGCGAGACGACAGTGAGAACGAGCGACTCAATGTGCAGCATCAACTCGTCAAGTCTCTGATGGGCGGCAAGCTTCTGCTGGCGCCCGTGGACCTGAGCCGCCCCGACCTGCGGATAATCGACTCGGGCACAGCCCAGGCAAACTGGATCCTCGACATGGCCTCGCTCGTACCCCCAACGGCGACGCTCCAGGGGAGTGACATTGCCCCCCAACACTTTCCCCCGCCTGGTGAGGTCCCCGGAAATGTCAAGCTGTTCGCCCAGTCCATCTTCGAGCCCTGGCCGGCCGATGCACAAGGCACATTCGATATTGTGCATCAACGTTTTGTGCTGGCCGCATGCAAGAGTGAGGCACAGGCGGCTGAAGCCGTTGCCGGACTCTATGGGCTGGCCAAGCCGGGCGGGTGGCTGGAGCTGCACGAGGGGAACATGGTGACGGTGCAGGAGGGTGAGCAGCACGCGGCCATGATGCAGTTCCGGGACATCGCCGTGAAGGCATGGACTCAGCTCGGGCAGATCCCTGACCCGGGGAGACGCATAGCGAAGTGGCTTGAGGACGCCGGAGCTGTCGATATCTATCAGGAGACTCAGGCCGTCAAAATTGGCGCAGCGGCCGACAACAGCCAGGCTGGTGACCTGGCCCAGACGGTCTGTCTACAGCTGTTTGGTGCCATCCAAAGCATGGTTGCAGGTGAGAAGACTAAATCCCTCCAATCCCCTTCAGGAGCTAAACGAGCATTGCTGCAGGTCACCCTGGCTTCCCCACAGCCCAAGAGTTCGACACCTTGAGGGGCCGTCTGATAACGGAGTTTTCGGAAGTCGGAAACATATGGCACTACCATCTGGTGTATGGCCGGAAGTCGGGGTAGATGCTGGGATACATAGATGACCGGCATAGGGATGATCGGCGGATGAGAAATAAGCACCGAGGCTTAAGTTACGTTATGCCATGCTACTCTACTTTATCCTGATAGATATAAATATGTGTAACAAAGTACATTCAGTCTTACATAAGGCACCCCGGGGAGTATAAGGCTGTGCATACGCATAAGCTTGCAGTTTCGTACAGGAACCTTTGACGCGGCGACCTTGGTGGTATAAATTCCTTTCGACACTGAACTTGACGAATTGCTTTTTCATCCCAGCTTCCTCTTTGAACCTCGTACCGGACTAAACTCCGCATCTCCTAAAACATGGATAAGGACACGGGCATGGACCAGGCCATGCGCCTCATGTCTCGTGTGCCGCTTATTGGTGAGGCCGTCCTTTTCTTACCGCCTCTGTGCTGACACGGTAGCAAAGATGGCCACAACGATTGGATGCACATGATTCGCGCTTACTACGATTACCAGGTTGACCATCGATTTGGCCCAGAACGAGATCTGGGTGGTCACGTTGATCTGAAGCGGCTCATCCAAGGCAAGGTTGGGGCTGTGTTTTGGAGTGTCTACGTGGAGTGGTATGTCTTCCCTGGCTGGCTCAGACTCTCCCTTGCTATGCTGATTGTCGAGGTTCGCTTAGTCCCAAAGAAGAGGACGACTTCTCTGACGCTGTACACTATGAGGCCTTGCGAGATACCATGCAGCAGATCGATCTCCTGTACCGCGTAGTAGACATGTACTCTGATCGGTTGGAGATAGCCCACGAGGCCGATGACATTCTGCGCATCTTCAGCAAGGGCAAGTGTGCGAGCCTGATGGGTGCCGAAGGGCTTCACCAGATTGCAAACAGCAGCAGTGTGCTGCGCGTGCTGCACCGACTCGGCGTCCGCTACATCACCCTTGCCCACAGCAAGAATAATCTCTATGTAGACAGTGCGGTGAGCATCAGACAACCTAATTTCGGCTGACGAATGTGAGGCTCACGCTCAGCGAGAGCAGACATCAAAAGCACCAGCCCACAACGGGCTTTCCATCCAAGGCAGAGACATCGTCAAGGAGATGAATCGTATCGGAATGTACGTCATCCACATTCCCACGCCGGCACATGGCAGTACAGGATGAGATAATGGGTTGGCTGACGTGTGATTGCAGGATGATCGACCTCTCTCACGTTAGCGAAGCTGTCATGTTGGACGTGCTCGAAATCACAACAGCACCCGTCATCTTCTCCCACTCCTCCGTGTAGGTTCACCTCTTACACATGACCTCACCTGTAACTCACTGACGGCGTGCTTGTCCTAGCTTTTCCCTTGTTCCAAATCCCAGGAACGTGACTGACAAGGTTCTGGACATGCTCAAGGAGAACAACGGCATCATCATGATTAGCTTCATCCCCTGGCTTACCAACAAAGAGCAGGAAAAGTCCACTGTGGACGACGTCGTGGATCACATCGAATATGTGGGCAAGCGCATAGGATATCATCACCTCGGTCTAGGGTCCGACTTTGACGGGATGCCCACCTCTGTCACGGGGCTGGAAGACGTGTCGCAGTACCCAAACGTCGTGTCAAGGATGCTGGAGCGTGGAATTCAGCCGTGTGATGTGGAAAAGGTCATGGGCCTGAATCTCATTCGAGTCATGAAGCAGGTTGAGCAGGTTGCCAGAGACAGCAGCGCCGTGCCGGTGCTGGAGGATACAGTGAAGCAACTTTGGAACAACGACATACGTTCGTACGTGAGGAAGATGTACCCCAAGGCTGAACACGATCGACCGAGGGTGTGAGAGGAACATGGTCTGACTGGGAGAAGCTCTGACTTGGCAGTGTGAATACAACCTCTCTTTTATTCAATGGTTATAGATCAGAGTGAGAAGTTCCCATCATCTATAATAAATATCTTGGGACATTGTCATAATTCATTCATTTCCCGTCTCCCCTACCAAACACAGGCCCAAAAACGTAGTCGTGCTGCGCCCACATGAGCCACAGCAGGCAATCAAAAATGAAGAGAAACCAGCCGGGAACAGTGCCATCTGGACCCTGAAACCTGCCAACCGCCTTCTCTGTCCAGATGGCCATGCGTACCCAAACGGCCAGGAACAGCTTGACCCCCAGCTTGTACCAGCGTGTGTTGCAAGGTTGGTACGTGGGCTGGTTGGCCAATTTGAGCTGGTACCAGTCTGGCAGATTCTGTTCTGCTGCGCCACGAGTTAAGACGCCCTATGTGGCCGAGGGTATTAGTTTTGGGGGCAGAGAGGGGGACCAGGAGCACATCTCACCATGTATCTCTGCGATGGTAATCTCTCTCTCTCAGCATTGACATTGTGGCGGCCCATCAAGGTATTGACCTGGATGTCAGTCCCGTCCGAGAGCAGCTTCGCGCCGAGCCTTGCAACATAGTAGGCTATCCCACCCCTGTTTGAACACTGAGACACCCTGTCAAGCCAGCTGTGGGTTTGGCGAGTCTACTCACCCCTCTATCAGAACCACACGCTTGAGATCATCCGCGGTGAGCAGGTAAGCTACGCCGTAAACCATAGCCTTGGGGTCGCTGCTGCCAGGCGGGAGCTCTCTCAGTCCCCCGTTTCCCGGCTCTGCATACGGGATCCCCAGGACATTGAAGCACAGGGCGTGGGTCGGGATATAGGCGGCTTCTACGCGCAGTGGCCTGATCTTGCGTCTCTCTATAAATACAGAGGCGGCCATGTTGGCCCCGAAGCCAAAGTACCATCCGATATCGTCATTGTTGCTGTTGCTGTGGTTGTCGATAGTGGTGGTCGTGTCGCCATCTGCATGGTTGGACTTGGTGAGCGAGTCCATTGTGTGAGTGTTGGGAATGTGAATGCAAGGTCAGCCAATCTGTTGACTGGCAGGTATTAATTACAATTATCTAGACCGCATATAAGCACCGGACCATCAGGCCCGGCGTTCAAAGCCGCGGGGTCACCGATGGCCCACGGCCGGGACATCGGCTCATCAGCCAGTCTCATAGTGGTCCCATTCTTTGAATACAAACAATACCACCTGTTGGTAATCAAAAGCAAGGGAGAAGGGTCCAGAGCGCCTCTGCGGGGCTTTTTTCTCACTCTTCCCTGTCTGTTTGCTCCCTCGCGGACGGACACTTTTCCTCTCGGACACTTTTAGAAATGTAGCCGCAATAAGACTCCTATTGCATGAATGGCTCGGGCGTGGATACCTGTCAGCTTCTGTTAAAGCTCTCTTTGCGACATTGTTTTCAGCGTCGCTTCTTCTACAGCTAACTTGGAGTGGAAGACTAGCCGTCGATTCATGCCATATTGATCACCCAGAAGCCAAACCTCTACTACAGTCATGTCGCAGCAAGCCCTTCAAGCTCAACAGTCCGAGGCTGAGAAGTCCTCCCAATCCGAACATCATGACCCTACCGAGTATCCGTCGGGCATAAAGCTGACGCTCATCGTGACATCGCTCTGCATGGCCCTCTTTCTGTGCGGCCTGGTGAGTTGAGCATCCGCCCACTTGGATCAATCTACAACTAATAATTCCTCTCCAGGACCAAACCGTCATCACGACAGCCGTGCCCATCATCACAAACGACTTCCACGCGTTGGACGATGTCGGCTGGTATACCACAGCCTACCTCCTCACGACGTCGACTTTCCAGATCGCCTACGGCAAGCTCTACACGGTCATGTCCATCAAATACATCTTCCTCGCCGCCCTGGCCATCTTTGAGATAGGGTCCATCATCTGTGCCGCTGCTCCCACATCGGCGACCCTCATCGTCGGTCGTGCTATCGCCGGCTTGGGTGCCGCGGGTATGTTCCCTGGTGGTACTCTCATTCTCGTCCACTCAGCCCCTATGGAGCGTCGTGCTGGCTTGCTGGGCATCATGACAGGCATGTTCGGCGTCGCCAGTCTCTGCGGTCCCTTCATCGGAGGGGCCTTTGCAGACGGCGCTACCTGGAGATGGTGCTTCATCATCAACGTTCCCCTCGGAGTCATCACAGCTGTCGTCGTCTTCTTCTTCACCACAACAAAGGTCGATCCCATGTATGATTCCTGGACTATCAAGCAGAGACTGGCTTACACCAAGCTTCCCGAGATCCTCATCCTCGTCGCTAGTCTCATATGTCTCGTCCTGGCTCTCCAGTGGGGTGGCTCGGTACATCCTTGGAGTGACGGTCGAGTCATTGCGCTCTTGGTAGTCTTTTCTGTTACTCTCGTGGCCTTCCTGGCAATTCAGATCTTCCTACCTCGCTCGCGAGCAGTTCCCACTTCCATCGTCAAGAACCGCAACATTGCCTTTGGAAGTATATTCGCTGTCTGCAGCTCGGGCGCCATGTTCGTTGCCGTCACCTACCTGCCCATCTACTTCCAGGCCATCAAAGGCTCCGGTGCTCTCGACTCAGGTGTCAAGGTTGTGCCTCTGATCCTGGGGTTCTTGGTCACGTCCATCATTGCTGGAATTCTCACCAATATCACTGGCTACTACAACCCCTCAATGTATCTCTGCACGGTTCTCGCATCCATCGGGGCCGGTCTCATCTCTACCTTCAAGGTCGATACAGGTCACTCCCAATGGATCGGCTACCAAGCCCTACTCGGCTTCGGCATCGGCTTCGGTCTCCAGCAGCCCCTCGTCATTGCTCAGCACGTCCTCGCAGAATCTGACGTCCCCATGGGAGTCGCCTTGACCAACATGATGCAGATGCTCGGCGGCGCCATCTTTGTTGCTGTTTCACAGAATATCTTTCAGAATGATCTCGGTAACGATATTCAAAAGGCTCTTCCAAACTTTGACAAGTCTGTCATTCTCAATGCTGGCCTCACCGAGTTTCTCAAAGAGTTTGATGAACAGGATCGGCAAATAGTCCTACCTATATATGCCCAGGTCCTCGATAGGGTATTTTTAATTATTACGGGCCTGTGTGTTGCCACTGTCATCGGTGCGGTTGGGACCCAATGGCATTCTGTTAAAAAGCAGAAATAGGTGGAAGCTGTGATATTTATTTCTTCTCTTACATTGTATCTGGGTCTTAATATTCCTTGCTTATCCTTTCAATATATTTTCCATTGGCATTATTTGGTCAAATGTCGTACACGTCGCTCTTCGCGTGATGCAATCAATACATCTTCCTGAAACGGTCCTCCGAGGAAGACCTCCACTGAGACATACCGCTATTTAATCTTTCGGGCCATATTCCACTCCTCCCCGTATTCTTGCGGCCTTTGGTAGTGACACAACCTAACCAAATGGTAATATACTCTACTCTCTACGTCCCTGACCGACACCACAGCATAAAAACACGCCGTCCGGCCTTTCAATGATGTACTCAATAATAGCCTGAGCCTGTCGATTATCATGGTCGCGACCCATCTGAAATTTCGACGATTCTGTTAAGAGAGATGGAACAGTAAATTGTTTCCGCCAACTGGGAAAACTGTGAAGCATAAAGGGTTTACCGACACTTGACCAAATATTGTTACTCTCATCTGGAACCCGACACATATTAAAACAAGCGTCCGTAATGTTATTTCGCCTGCTTTATTTAGAGTGTCTATACTATGGTAGCCATAGTTCTTGAGATAGCTAGTCGATAGCTCGATTTCGAAGCATATAAAACATGTAAATTTACTAGCGTCGCGTTGGTGAAGGCTGCAATCAAATTACCCTAGAGTTAAAAAATCAAGTTCATACCGCGTTTTAAATTAGACTGCTGTTCATATACAACTGTGAGGACTTTACAAGTATCCCAGAAGACATGATGGCTGTTTTTAACTTCCCGCTGAGGTATATCGAGCCAGTGGACACGGCTTTATTGTTCATATCTACCTGCTCACGGTAAGAAATCGAACGCCATACACAGTAGCTCTATACCAATATGTGGTAATTTTTGAAAGAATGAATTGTCATCTAACCAAGTGCTATGGCCTAGAAATCTTGGTTAGTCATTAACTTATAATGGACGTTATCCATATTTTCTGCGCGTGACTCAGCCTTGCCATCAATATAGAACTTGAGAGTTAATTTCCCTTATATGACAAGAAAATATAAAGTAAAACATCAGTCCATGTGGGATTTATACATCGAGGAGTATAGACGTGGTTGCTAAAACTCGTCAGACGTTAAAATAAAGAACATCTGTTAAAGAAAAGGAGTAGCTGTCACATATCATAATACATATATTATTAGTATCTATATATTCCTTAGGAAACCCTCATAAAAAAGAAGATATAATTTACATAGCTTTTTAATCAAGTTTAGAGGTCATCGTCAGTCAGTGGCTCCTCACCTCTCTCCTTCCGCCACCGATTCGTCGCCTTCAGCGGCCCCGGCAACCCTTTAAACAACCAACCCCATTTCCTCACAAACCCCTCCGACATCTCCCATCCCGAGATATCCCAGGGTGGTGACCACGCAATCATACCGCGTCGCTCTACCTCGTCGTCAGGAAAACCTTGGTATAGCCCGCCACTACAGTCATCCCACAGCTCATCCTCGTCGAAAGCACCGGTAGCCCGGATCAGGCGGTCCCGACCCTCGGGGCATGGCCACAAGTCGATCCAGTCGCCATGCGGCACAGTTTGTTGAAGGGCGGTGGGTAGAAGTGACTGAGGGAGTAGCTGGGGGTTGGCAGGGTAGGGGACAAGGTGGATGACCTCGTCACTGCAGTCGAGGGCTGTGGTGAGGATGCCAGAAATTAGAGTGCGGTTGACGGCCAGGGCACGGAGGGCGTTGAATTGGAGCAGTGTGATTAGATGGTCTGGACAGAGCGGGAAGATGATGTTGACGTCTTCTTTTCCGGGTATTCCTGGCAAGAGGGGCTTCTTCGCCTTGTAGAGTTGCTTGATACGAGATGCTGGGGCCATGGAGATGCACTGCCGCTCCATGTCCCAGCATTGCACCAGTCTGGCCTCGGATGTTTGATCTTTCTCTTTTTTGGCTAGAGCTTTGCGTTTTCCTACCGGGCTGTTAGTTACGTTACGACATTGGGTATTTGGACGGCTTTACTCACGATAAGCCCTTGTGTTAAGTCTGGTCTGCGCCCGCCTGCGAGCCGCCGCATCTCTTGTCCCAGTCCAGTCGTCTTCCCTGCTTGTCGCCTGTAGGTAGTGAGCAAGTCTTGTCTTGTCGTCTTGGCAGACCAGGCACGTACTTCGGCTAACTGTGGCATCGGCGCAAGCTGGATGCGTGATTCTGTAGCATCTGCAGGCTGATACATGTTATCCATAGTGCGGATAGGATGATATTGGTGATGAATGACGCAGGGTCCGGTTCATGCAGCCTGCTCACAATCCGAGTCTGACACTCGGAAGCGGAGGAATTGTTATTTCCGCAGCTGAGGCGCAGACAGGAGCAGGGATGGTTCAGGTCTAGCGTCATGCAACCTGCTCACATTGTCCAGGGTGAGGTGACGGATGCATCCATCACTTGGTTGACACGCTTTATGCAGGTGGCTCACTCGCTCTCCTGTTCATAATTTCCAGTAAATCTGGTCTGACCATCAAGTTCGAGTTTCATGCAGCTGGTTCACAGTCAGTGAGTGGTGGTTGGGTCAATATTCAATAAGCATCTCATCATCTGTCCATCAAGAGTGATATAAAGGCCTTGATGATGTCCTCTTTTCAAGACATTTGTTCATACCATCAACAAGGTACAAGCCAATCCCTCATAGTGAACGGTTTATTTTGCTATTCCATTTGAGTTAAATACTCCTTCTCAACATGACCTTCCATCCCGACACGCTCCCCGATCTGAAGGGCAGAGTATTCATAGTCACAGGTGCAAATTCCGGCCTGTAAGTACCATGTCTCTTGTTCTCATTATAACCACCAGAGTGCTCATGTCATCAAACCATAGAGGCTACTACACAGCGGCCCACCTAGCAGAACATGGAGCCCACGTTTACATGGGCGTTCGATCCTTGGAGAAGGGCAAAGCAGCTATGGCCAATATCATGAACAAATACCCCTCAGCCAAGATCGACATGCTTCAGATGGACCTCAAAAATCTCAGCAGTGTCGTCTCGGCTGCCCAGCAGTTCCTCAGACTCGAGACAGCGCTGCACGGCTTGGTTAACAACGCAGGCATCATGGCGACGCCCTTTGAAATGACCAAAGACGGTCACGAGGCCCAGTGGCAGACTAACTACCTCGCACACTGGATACTGACTGAGCAACTGCTTCCTCTGTTGTTGCAAACCGCAAAGACGCTTCCTCCCGGTAGTGTGCGCATCGTCAACCTTAGCTCGTCGGGCCATCTTGGTGCACCCAAGGGTGGAATTGACTTCAATGACCCTTCGCTCAAGGATGGCAGCATATATGAACGGTACGGGCAGAGCAAGCTCGCCAATATCCTGCACACCAAAACCCTGCATAAGAAGTATGGTCCCGGCTCGCAGAATAGTGAGTGCGAGATTTGGGTTTCATCGGTGCATCCAGGACCGGTTGAGACCAACATTGCTGCCCCAGCTACAGAGTCCTGGTCGCTTCTGGGCAGCATCATCTCCATCTGGCGACTGTTTGGGTTGGTCTACCCTGCCGATAGAGGATCATGGACCAGCTTGTTCTGTGCCGCGAGCCAGGATATGAAGGCTGGGGAGTGTGGCTCGTATCTCGAAATCTTCGGACGCTGTGGGGAGCCATCGTGGCAGAGTAGTGCGGCCAAGGATGAGAAGCTTGCAGAGAAGTTGGATGAGTGGACAAGGGCGGAGATGAAGAGGGAAGGGTGGGATTAGTAATGATACTAACTTGTCCTGGTCTTTTTTAATTATCTTGATAATTGCTAACTAGATTGAAACCTTATAAGTATTATGCTGTGAAGTTGTCACGTTACTGTGACATTGATTTTAGATTCAAGGACGCTATATAGATACCTTGAATTCTATAGCATATAACGTGAGTATTCCGATTGTCTGTCGTTGTGAAGTATTTGGGCAAGTATCCAGCCAGTAATTACTTCAAACTTATGAGACATCGCTAACAGGCACATGGCTCTCACTATTGGGTTGATCACGCATAGGTTACTGCCAAGCAAAGGCTCAATTATTGTGCCGAGGTTGATTCTCTGCTCGATCGCCATGGCCTGGAAACAGCAGCACACATGATAAATACTATGAGTCACTGACCGCTAAATCATTTATAGTAATGGTAGCATCTTGTGTATTAACCTCCATTTGCTAATCGTTTCCCTTGTTATAACCAAGACGACCTCGGTATAATCTTGGTGTTTTCGCATTTTCGCAAGATGATCTCAGACTGGATTAGCGCCCAGCTTTACTACATCCCGCCATTCAAACGACACTAATCAAGGGGACTATTGAGTTTAATTCGGTAGAGTTCCGTATCATGAGATTGCTACGGAAAAGGATAGGACGGTAAAACGTTGTTGGCATTTCCTAAAACGATGCAGAGTAACGAAGCTCCGAGAAATCATACTCTAGTGCAATAATTCCTGAGACAGTGCTTTATTAATTGATTCGTTGAAGAGTTAGATGGTGGTGTTGTGAAGTGCGGGGTCCTGGTCTGATGAGTGAAAGTAAGATGTTTGTGTGTATGAGCTTCCCCTCCTTGTCGACTGGAGCCGAGGTTTGGACAAGGCTTAGGAGTTTAGCAGACAAGATGAAGAAGTGCTTAGACGATGAGATTGAATCAAGTATAGAGGCGAAAGAAAGTAGAAAAGAATGAGTAACTGGAGAAATTATGATAAATAGACGTGATTGTCCCCTTGAAATGAGTCTCTTCAACTCACAAGCCTCTCAGTCATTCCAACAATCATCAGCAACTCCCAAGAACAATTCAATCAACCATTAACTCATATCAATCATGAAGTTCATCACCATCCTCTCTTTGTTCGCTGCTGCGTCCGTCGCTCTGCCCACTTCGAACCCTTCTTCTGAGCTTGAAGTTCGTGCTGAGCTCGAGGAACGTCAATCTGGAAGCATCACTCGCGACGACCTTTCCAATGGCGCTTCCTCTGCCTGTCCCCCTGTAATTTTCATCTACGCTCGAGGTTCCACTGAGCTTGGAAACTTGGTGAGTTTTGTCTCTGGTACTCCAAGCCCTTTGACTGACTTGACAGGGAACGCTTGGTCCTCGAGTTGCCTCTGTCCTTGAAAGCAACTACGGAAGTAATGGAGTCTGGATCCAAGGAGTGAGCTATCTCCCTTGATGATATCCAGTTTTAGCTTCTCACTGTTTAAATCATAGGTTGGTGGAGCATACCGTGCTACCCTTGGGGACAACACCCTTCCTCGAGGAACCTCTTCGGCAGCTATAAGAGAGATGATTGGGCTGTTCAACCTTGCAAACTCAAAGTGCGCTTCTGCCAAGATTATTGCCGGAGGGTATAGTCAAGGTGCTGCCCTTGCTGCAGCCAGCATCGAGGATCTCAGCACTGCGGTCCGTAACAAGGTCGTCGGTACTGTCCTGTTCGGATATACCAAGAACCTGCAGAATCTTGGCCGCATTCCAAACTACCCACGAGAACGAACCCTGGTTTTCTGTAACCTTGGGGACTTGGTGTGCACTGGCTCCTTGATTGTTGCTGCTCCCCATCTGGCTTATCAGTCTGATGCCTCTGGACCTGCTCCTCAATTCCTTATCCAGCGCGTTGCTGCTACCTCTATCTAGTTGTGTTATGCTATGGCATGGGGTTGAGGAACAAATGTCGATCATGTAGCTTAGGCTTGGTGCAATTACGGAGAATTTCGCTCTTTATTATGATTGGTTTGTTGACATGTTGTTGCTGTTGTTGTCTTTTTTCACCTCAAGTTTCACTGGCTTATTTGGATCCTGTAAGCTAAATGATAACTGGTTCTGTTGCTCAATGTCCATGCTATCTCTCCTTGCTAAGTGAGATGAACACGAAAACTAGTCTGATGTATCGATATTCTTGGTCTTCTACTTCTGCTTACAGCTGGCGACGTTCACGAAGAACATACAGACGTCCAGGCCTCGTCCTCAAGCTTGATGCATACTATGTGTGAGTTGAGAGCTAGGACTCTGCGACCCAGATATCGGTAAAAGAGCCTTTTGAAAAATCCAGGATATTTTGAAAGACCCATTCGATGGGTCAGCGGCTGTGGTAATTGATGAGTATAAGAAGAGCATTATAAGTTCATCGCTAAATTCCCTTGCATAATGCTGTTAGACTCTGGCATCATTCAGGTGTCAATCTGCCTTAGAAGTGTGAGTTGCTATAGCTGGATTTCCCATGTCACTTTAACAAACAATACAGAACGAATAGGACATAGAAAAAGCTGTGCACAGAAAGCACTTACAAGAGATTGTGTACCGCGTTGAACCCCTGGATGCCATCAAAGAGGGTAGAGGTCGAGTCCGCACCCAGACCCCCGTTGAGCCCGGAAACGGGAGGTTCCTCGTCAAGAGAAGCCACTTCCTCTGGTTCGAATTCCAGCTCCGGCAAAAGGCTTATGCAGTAGCCGTCAAGCTCAAGGCCAGCGTTGTCATCGTACAGCGCAGCGTCCTCAGCGGGCAAGTCACCGCCAAAGATATCATCGAGAATAGCACTGTCAAGGTCCTGCTCAAACCAGGTGAAGAACCCTCGCTGGAACGGATGGAAATCAACGCTGTATCTGTGGAACACGGCATTGTTCTTGATCACCTCTAGACCATAGGACATGCCGTAGCAGAGCCACACTGGAAGGTCAGAGTAGGCCGAGGGGAATGGGACATTCGGGCCCTTGTGGTGGATTATGGCGGAGAATTTAGGGTTGTGAGTTTCCGTGTACAAACGAAAGGTGTAGGGCCATTTGGCGCTCGTACTTCTCTTGACGTAGTCTTGGAAGGTCTTTTCATACCTACAAGGACATTGATAAGCAGCCAGACTTGTAAGAATACAGAGAGACGTGAGAGTAATTACCTCGTCATGATAGAGTTACACTCGCTACTGCCGAATATCAGGTTCCCGGGGACTTGAGATGTGTGGTAATCACCAGTGAGACCGCCCCAGGAGAAGGCAGCTCGATGAAGCCACTATGAGAAACCCCGGTCAGTCAAAGAGTTCTGTAATTATCAAGACAAGTTGATAGTGACCCAACTTACCTCGGCAGGCCAAACCCCTGGACTGGGCCATATACCCGACCCGGAGACGGTAGACCCTGTATCAGTCCAGCCGAAATAGGCGGCAATCTATAGACAAGCAGTCCTTGTATGAGAAGATGTGACGCTTGATAGGGAGAAGATGGAACGAGAGATACTCACATCATTTGCACTACTTCCCATTACCTCATTCTGTGTGAGTACATCGTCCCGCTTGCCTTTGGCCAGCTTCATCTTTTCGGCTGTGACTTGAATGGTGACGCGATTCGTCTCTGGCGTCTGCGAGATCTGTCCAGCCTCAATCGACGCTTTAACTGACTGCATGGCGTTGATTGCTTCCTGCTTGTGGACATATTGCACGAGTTTGTTATTGACCTGGTTAACGATATCCGAGGGCACTGGCATTGGACGTTCTGGGTATGCCTGATTGTAACTATCCCAGTCGCTCTGGAAGATCCAGGTTTGGTAGTGTGTCAAGGGCGACTGTGCTAGCTGTCTCGCTGTTAGCCGTAAGGAAAGGAAAGCTCAGCGTAGGCAAATATTTACATACATGATACATGGCATGTTCCTCACGGAGCTTATCCAGTTGTTGTCTAGTCAGTAGTACCACAGTCTGGCGGGTATTGCGTTTCTCGCGGGCGGCATTGATGCACCTCTCAAGAAGATGGCCGTCCTCATCAGAGAGTGGCACTATAATAATGTAGATGGCCGGGTTGATGCAACGGTTCCAACCACCAGCCGACTCGAGACTACGCACCGCTTTCTTGTAGCGAGCGGCCCAGCTGGCCACTTCAAGGCCGCGGTTATTGTCGACGACGAGTTCAAATGGTTCGCCACGCTCATTGCGTACCCAGAATCGCTTCGAGCCAGCTTGCTCGTCAACGTGGGGTATTTGATAGTCCGGGTGGACTAGGTTGACCTGTGAGAAGTGGTTCATGACCTGCTGCGATATGTATACCTGATCGATCTGAGGCGAGCCCGCACCGGCTGTGTACAACTTTCCGACCTGATCTGAGTGAAGCTTGATGTAGAGGCCATCGTCTGGGATGAAAGTATTGAGGTTCTCAGGCTTGTCCTTGTTGTAAGTCCTACAATACGGCCCGTTCTCTGGAGGCCCGCAGAGAGCCTGGCCCTGACACAAATAGTCGTATAGTGTATTCAACCGTGAACCGCCTTGGATAACAAGTTGGCCTACTTCATTACCGTCTTCATCGCGACAGTTCAGCGGACCTTGCCATTCTCTTATGTTGGTTATCCTTCGTTGGCTCTTCTTGAGCTGCTCGATATCATCAACAGTGCCAGCATATCGGGCAATTTGCTTCTTAGGATCCGAGGAATCAATGACCCAGTGGATGAAGTACTTTTCGGGGACAAACAGCTTGCCATGGTAAACCGCAGTCTTCCCACCGGTCAGCATCAGCCATTGCGTCGAACCGTTGTTTTGGATGGGATAGAAGCGTTTCTCATCTGCCAAGTTAAAGCCAGTGTTGGGGGTTTTCAGCTTGAAGAAGAATATCGAGATGGCTCTTCTTGGTACTTTGCCAGTAAACGGGTCTATTTCTGGTTTGTACTCGACTGGTTCCCAAAATGTTTTGCCACCAGGGGCAACCTCGGGACTCTGAGTGGTGTTGGCGTTCTGCATGATGGGAATAACTGAAAAGGAGGTTTTCTTGACAAGCTGATGTGCGAGATACAAAATGGAAGATTAAAGACTAGGATTCGTGGGTTGATGTTGATAGTTTTATACTTGGCCAAGAGACGTTCTGCTTAGCTGAGCATGCCATATGTTCAAGGATTGCACAGTTCGGGATTCTTTCAGCTGGTCATTTACATCCCAACCAGCCCATTTTCAGTCATATGACGAGCTGCATATTATCACCAGGCTCTAGAACAGTCCCTTTCAAGGCATGCAAGATAACTAAGCCAAAACGATAGAATGTAGCCCAAGTTCAGCTGATAGCTTAGCCCTGCGCTTAACCAAAAAGAGGAGGAGGAAAAAGAAACAAGTCGTCAACTATTTTCATATATTAATTGATAGTGCGTTTGGCTTTATTCATGCTGGTGAAGGCGCGTGTGGTTATTGGTTGAATAACGACAGTGAAACGATCGATAGACTTACAGCAGCAGATAGTCTAGTCTAGACCTTGGATGGGTCGACACTGAGGAGCTGCAAGACTGAGGCGCAAGCTGTATACCAGCCGCTATGTTGATAAATAGAGTAAAAGGTAGAGTTTCAGCTGAGTACAGATGCAGAATGTTCCAATTCTGGATAATCCTTGTCTCAATAAACTGCATATATTCAATAGTGTACTGTAGATGCATGTTCTCGGCCCAGCTTATCTATCCCTGTCCTTATTTTTCAGACCATAGTCTAGAGCTTCACGCTAGCTAGGTCTCGGCTAGATCCCTCACATTCCGCAAGGGGGGGTCGTGTAGATGCCGTTAAGATTCTCGGACTTCTTTTATCCGAATGCTCCAAGGACCGCACCCTCATGGTCAAGTCAATGAGACGAGGGAGTAGATAATCTGCTAGCAGCATACCTCATGAGGGTGCCAGTTGCTTGAAAGATGCCAAACAAGAGAGGTACTTGAGGTGGCCTTTTCATTCCTGGCAGCAACCTTTCTCTTGATACGACGACTCAATTTTCTCAGGTGATTATGCCAATTGATCTCATTCCAGGCCAACGCCATAAGACCTCCACACTGCTTCTTTTTATTTGTTTCTAGGAAGTGTCACTACAGCCACACGGGCAGTTCGTTAGGCCTCAAGGGCTATCTGACGTTTCTATGCTCACTCTCCCCACTCCAATGATAAATTTATCCAAAACTACAAAAGCAAAGTCTGCCTTCTCTATTGCGAGACTCAAAAAACGAAAATCGCATAACGGAGTGTTAAATTGACTGCAGGAGAAGCTTGTTCATAGTGATGATACGGAGGTATAGTCGTATAATCATCAAATGTCTAGCATCATGCTCCACTTGCTCAAAAGATGCTGGACTGATTTTACCTGACATATTGCATTGGTAGGCTATATATAACCTTAAAAGTATAAATAGTACCTACCGAGTTTGGAACCGTATTAATCCCTGCATTCTATAACCCTTGACAGCTACCTGTAACGCTCTAACCAAGAGCAATCAGGCACCTACCTGATTTAATCTTAGGCCCGGGAGATACTTCCCCTTGTAGTATTGGACTCCATTGTTCTATTCACATGGATCCCCCACTATAATCTCCAACGCAGCACTTTATAAGACTGATGAGCCTTCTTGGTTGGGGCTCTTGACTCTCTATACTCTGTCAGCTTAAACCCGTCAGGATGCTTCTATCTCGCGTCATGGCCTCTGTGGCCTCTGTGGCCTTGTTGCCCATGGGTGCTCGGTCGCACATGGCTCTTGAAAAGCGAGAGCGTACACACGAATCTGGCGATTTGACCGTCTCGCTGGCCGCTGTCTCAGGGAAGCCAACAGAGGTCAAGGCTATCATGACGAACAGTGGTGCTTCTGATCTGAGCTTGCTGAAGATCGGCACCATCATTGATGATAGACCCGTCCAGAAACTCATTGTGACGGATGAGAATGGTTTGCTTCTCTTGTTGTTCAATAGTGTGAATTGCATATCTGACCGTGAAACCAGGAGACAAAGTCCGCTTCTTGGGAATTGAACTAAGCTTGTACTATGAAGGACTGGAGGCGAAGCATTTTGAGCACGTGGCTGCGGGATCATCACTCACTCGAGTAATTGACCTCTCGACCGCATATGACCTCGAGCCTGGGACATACTCCGTCCACGCCGAGGGCAACATGCTTGCGGCTTCGGAGAAGGCCAAGGAGCCGACCCTACTCTCGTTCCGATCCCAGACTATATCGGTCAAGGTCGACAAGGCCTCTTCAGCTGAGGCAGCGCAGAAGGCGCAGAAGCGTGCCGTGCTCGAGGAGGATTCTTGCACTACCGAGCAGCTGAAAGTCACGGCAGATAGCCTGCGTAACTGTGAGACGCTGGCCCGAGCCGCAGCCGCTGACGCCTCGGATGTGCACTCTGCCAGATTTTTCGAGTACTTCAAGTCAAACGAGACCCAAACCCGGCAGCATGTGGCAGGCAGACTTCTCGCCGTTGCTGACGAATGTTCCTCGTCGGACAGCGGTGCCACGAGAGTGTTTTGCGACGACGAACTTGGATATTGCGAAAGCGAGGGGCCTTTGATTGCTTATACGACTTGGGTCAATGGTTATATTACAAATTGCCCCCTGTTCTACAACACATTGCCTGCGGTACCCAAGCTCTGCCACAAGCAGGACCACGCTACCACCATAATCCATGAGATGACACACGCTCGGCCAGTGTATAAGCAGGAGGTTGCGACCCAGGATTACGCCTATGGCTATGAGAACTCGACCGCTCTTGATCCGGCTCGATGCCTTTACAATGCCGACACGTATTCACTCTATGCGAATGGTAAGTCAAGTCTATGATATGAAGCCAAGTGCCTGAAGGACTGAGTGGCATGTGCTGACAAACCTGTAGCGGTATACCTTGACTGTTGAGTAAATCTTGCCAAGATTAGATCAGCAGCAGCACGGTAACGAATCAGGCCCCTCACCTAGTAGTGTTAGACAATCCATAGAGTACGCATGTTGAATGAATTATACACTCTTTTTGTTCTTGGAAGTAGGTTTATCTTATAAATTTGGGTTGTCTCTATTATTTGAACAACAACTAGTGCCTCCAATCAATACACCATTGGGGTCAGCCTTGCGCTGAAGTGCCTCGAACTTGGCATAGCCTTTGTAGCTTCCTGTGACATTTCAATCAATCATTGCATTATTTATGAAGAATGGAAGATGGGCATTGGCAGGCTCGCCTAGTTAGTAAAGGGGTCGATGGTTTCATCGCACATCGGCAGCCAAATAAGATAAGGACTCCGTCACGGACGGTCATATGGCCAGGACTCAGATCAGGTCAATTTCCAGATACTTATTAAGGACCTTATAGCCGTGAACACATCAGATGCTGACTTGGCACTCGTATCACGGCTTGATCACAATCATTGCAGGGCAGAATCGATAGGATAGCAAGGGTCAACAACTTGAAGATAGAAAATAAGAGGACAGTCATATACTTCCTTGTCTACCTTCGTATATTGTCGTTACTTGACTAATGAAACCACAAGATTCGAGTGTTTAGACTAGATGTAAATGGAGGACAAGGAGTCTACGCTGAACCTAGAATTTACGGTCAAGACAATGAGAACCAATAATTGAAGGGCCCGAAGTGGGTGATGCCTCTTTTGGACAAAGATGCAGCGGCGCCTGGCTTGTCACATACTGGATTGTGTCTAGCGTGTGCCGTCCAGGTCCAAAACAACGCTTCAATGTGACCCTGCAAGGGAGAGCGGCACGTGTTGCAATATTAACCCTTGTAGCTCTCGGGACTTGAATTTTCTAATAACAGGTATACCCTACCCTACCCTAGGGATAACACAAACGTTTTCAGCACAATGATCCATCATATCAAACAAGCACTATAGGATACATGTTGACTATTTACCACTTCCGTTATACAACAAGAGGTTTGGAATCCCCTTCGTGTCAGTGATCTTACCCTTGATTGCTAATCCCTGCAGCCGTGTCCAAATTTGAGCAGGTGTACGAGGGCCTTCCAAAGCGAGGAGGTAGGAAACAACACCTGCAACATAAGGGGCAGCCAGCGAGGTGCCGCTGGTTGTGTACGTTGCGGATGTAGAGGTAGGCCAGGCTGATGTAATGTCCTCGCCCGGGGCGAAGATATCGCAAGCTCCCCCCCAGTTGGAAAAAGACCATCGTCGGTAGTTCTTGTTACTGGCTGCCACGGTGATGGTGTTGGGGTGGTTAGCAGGGCTTCCGGTGGAGGCATCCTCGTTTGCGTTCCCTGCGGCCGCTACAACAGGGATGCCAGCATCGATAGCTTTCTGTACCGCGTCGTTGTAGATGACCGAGTTGGATCCGGTCAAGCTCATGTTAATGACGGCCTTGCCCGCGCGGTTCTTGGACGCGATATCGTTGACGGTCCAGCTGAGACCCGATAAGACACCACTAGTAGAGCCGACGTTGTCGCCCAGGACCTGCACATCCACTACCGTGGCCTTCTTGGCGACTCCATAGGTAGCGCCGTTGACAAGGGCGGCAACAAGGGTGCCGTGCTGCTGCCGGCTGCTAACGCCTGACGTGTCTGCACCAAAGACAGCCCGGCCCTGAAACTCGTTGTGTTGGAGGAAGATGCCGCTGTCTAGGACGTAGACGAACGTTCCTTGGCCGGCGGTTGAGTCGTACGTGTACGCCGCACTCGAAGATGGCGGGTTGGCGTTGGAAATTGCCGAGAGGGCCCATGGAGGGCTCTGCTGTGTGACTGGTGAAGCAACAGTGATGATCTGTTCGGGCTCTACAAGCAGCACCTGTTTGCTTGTCAGTTTCACGCTCCCCACTGAGAGAATCGAACGCTTACGCTGGCGTTGGCCTTGATGATTTCAATCGTCTCCTCGTCAAAGGAACCCGAGTAGCCTTGAAAACCAGGGAAACTGAACGTCTTTTCAATCCCGCGAGACTCGCTGCTGCGACGGGCGAGGCTCTGCGCGTGCACATCTGAAACCCATCTGGCGTGCAAGTCAACATCAACGCTCGTCGGCCTCAGCGCGATGATGAACTTGCCCGGCACGATGTCCTTGGTATCCGTAGGAAGACCAAGGGCTACGGCAGCAAATAGAACAAACGCCTTGAACAGCATATTGATAAATAATAGGAGGGTGATCTGTCCAAGTCACAATCCTATCGCCAACGGATGCTCTCGCTCCTATTTATCATTTTATCGGCAAGATTAAGCATAAATAAATCGCTCCATAGCATAGTGTTTATTCCTGAAGAAGCAGGTTTCCAATCTCAGCTGCTATCTTGGTCCATATATCCGCTCGGATCCTGGTATATATCACATCACCCTTGCCATCACCACCACCACCTGACTTTTATCTTCCCACCTTCCATTTCCACCCTAGTATCTCCGGCCGTAGCGTTCCATGCGGATGCGGCCCGCGCATCGCAGTAGATAGTGCTAAAAAGACGCAATAGGTATACCATGTCTATCGTTCAAATCCAACGTACGGGTCCTTTTCTTGATACATGATATCTAGTGATTTCAATAGCACCATCATCATACTGCTCAGGGTAGCTGATGCCTACGCAAGATTTCGGGGGGACTATATGCTGTTTTACGCGCCAGCTAGAGTACCAGCCATCTGCGGTCACAATTGGTTTATTTTCCCAGGGCCATCGTGTTCAAAGCCATATATAGTGCAGAATATCACGAGTGGTAGAGGTGGGCAAGATCAACAACTACAATCGTATCCGGAGGTGTGAGTTATCTTTGACTATTTTGTTTTGATACCAACTACAGATTAGTCTTGGCTGAAATTTGGCTTCTTGATCGCTCAGTTTCGCTCCTCAATACTCGGAGACACGCCCCCTGTCCCAGTCGTACTACGAATATCTCAGTTGCTCCCACCACGGGTATACCTGGTCTGTATCGAACGCCTCGCCGTTTAGCCTTGCCAGAGTCCGACGACTGGCTTGCCAGGTATATCTGTTGTTATCGACGCCTAACCTACGGGAGTGAGCCATAACACTTTCCACCCACACGTTACACCACACCTCCTGCTCTTTCTGTAGCCCCTGAGCCACCTGTTCAAGGTCACTAAGGACTTTCTTCTCTCTGCGTAGCAGTTCACATACAAACTGTATAGCCACATCCAACTTGACGCGTACTACCGTCTCTTCTGAGTTTCTGTGATAATCTCGGCGATTAACGTTTAGTGCTAGTCCAGCATTAAACAAGGGCAAGAAGTTGATGGGGGAGTGGGGATGTGCCTCATCGCCTGTCTTGACTAGTAATACAGTGCAGCGTAATAGGTCTCGGTTGCTAACACCTTCACGGAACATACGGAAATCATCGTGTTCTTGCAGTGGTGGATCTGGATCTGGAGACTCTGTGAAAGCCTGACTATCGATAACCATATATAATGCACGGAATAGATGGTCCATAACATAACCGTGATCCATACAAGACTGTATTTTGGTGCTAGGTGTCGACTCACAGAGGTATGTCTTTCCCTTTCTTAATGGTGCTCCTAGGTCGAATTGGATATAATCATCTAAATGGGTCGAAAACCGCTTACAAAAGAGCCGATGGAAGGTCAATATCTCTTCCAGACTTTGCGGTCCGTTCTTGCTTATCTGTATTGCTTTGGCAAAGAAACTACCACGTTGAAAAGGTGGTCTTCCGTTATGTTGATGTAGTCACTCTCGGTAAATATATCGGGCAACTTTTGCGCTGTAGCAACCATCTACCGATTTCTTCTCAAAGTAGACTAATATCTCTTTATTGAAGAAGTTTATCACCTCTTGCGGATGAACCCACTCCTTTAGTATGCGAGGCGTATCGATAGTCTTCATGCTCCCATCTTGATGCCACCGCACTCTATAGGCGTCGTCGTAACGCAAGTGTGTAGCGGCTTCCTCGAAGAAGATGACTTTCAACTCGTTGCGCATAAGCTCGGGCATTCTTTCTGCCAAAGGTTGGAATAGCGGTGTTGCGATATAGTGAGCATGGTAGCTCGATAGTTCTTGAGGCGTGGTTGGGACCGTGTTCCCATCATTTAGTAGGCATGTGGTGGGGTAGGGAGACAGGACTGAGCGCGGATAACATACTACCCTGACGATGGCTTTTGCTGCATTTGCGTTCTTGGTATTTGAATTGTACGGCTTAGCTCGGCTGGACATGGTTGAGATTTGCGCCATTGTCTGGTGTTGGAGAGATGTGACTGTAACTGGTCTGAGAGGTGGAGGATGCTTTATATATATGTGTATTTAAACTTATTTGTCTCCTAGTTTTGCGGCCAGTTGAAAATATAGATAAGTAATATGTTTGCATCGCAGTACTTTGTGATTAAAAGGATTAAAAGACTTGGGTCCTTGATTATTACATTGCTGCTACGCGTTATGAACATGGGTGTACCTCGCCTTAATAAGCCGTGTCACTATCTAGAGCTGATAGGAAAACATCAAGACAAAAAACCTTTGATAAGACGTGTCGAAATTTCATTGTAAATAGGTAAGCATCACCATAGCGGTACCATCAAAGAGTCATCATCTCAGACATCTCTGCAACAGGGCCCATCGAAGGATGATACGTGGTTGGCTTTCCATGCATGACCTTCTGCCATGACGGGCTCTTTTCTTTCACCTTGGCCCAACGTTGCAACTCCAGAGGCACAAGATCGACATTGCCAACCTCCATACAGCGTAAGGTAAACGGGAGCAGATGGCTATCAAGGATAGTCGGTCCAATATCAGAGCCAAGAGTCCACTCATCATAGTCCTCATAAGAGCCACTCTGTCTGCGGTGCTCCACGACCTCTTCAAAAATAGTCTTAAGATCCGCATGATGCTTGGCTATAACACTAGGCTGAAAGGCGATTGCGTTATGCTGGTTATGGCTAATAGGCCGTGTAAGTTCAATGCTGTTTCAACTAATAAGGCATAACTGACAAGGCAAGTTTCGCTTCTAGAGCCGCACGATACTGTGGGCTGATATCAGTCCTCTGAAGTATCTTTTCAACAGGCGAAGGATTCCGTTGAGTCATTTCTGCTGTCGGATTACGGTTGCTGATTGATAACCCGTATATAGTATGCAGTCTGTTAAAGAGATCCCTAACAACATTCTCGTGCTTGCCCCCCAGCATGGCAGGGTAGTGCTTCTCTGCGAGATGAAGAGAGATGGCACGACTCTCGGTGAGTGTTTCTTTGAGGAGGTTACCCTTCATAGCCGGAACTTGTCCTCTTGGGTTGACATTAATTAGATAATCCTCGCTGAGGTTCTCATGGGCCTTGTGGTTAACGAAGTGTAGAGTGATGCGTTTTGGTGGCATTGCATCATGAGTCGTTAGGCCAAGCTGGATTGTGTGACGTGCCATCATCGAATAGAGAGAAAACGGGGACGAGTAGAGAGTGTACTCGGCATTCCTCCAGTCCGTCATGATTGAGGCTTTTTCTGGCAATGGGCAAGTTTATCGCAACTGAGCTGTTGGTCCTCTTAAACGACGAACACATGAGTTCTGTGAGAGGGGAAGGTCAAGAAATCAGGTGACTCAAGTCAAAGATATGATTCTTACTCACGCATAGAACTAAAACAAAAACTTGTTCTACAAGGTGCTGTACCTTGCTAAATGATGCCGATATATCCGAGATAGAGTGCTTCTTTGCGCACATTCGTAAGCAAACATAGACCAACCACCCTCGTTAAGAAATATCGTT